>JANJGN010001281.1:155000-157500 GCA_026770705.1 Isurus oxyrinchus | reverse complement strand
AGAGAGGGGCAGAGAGAGAGGGGCAGAGAGAGAGGCAGAGAGAGAGTGGGGCAGAGAGAGAGACAGAGAGAGGGGGAGAGAGAGAGGGCAGAGAGAGAGAGGGGCAGAGAGAGGGCCAGAGAGAGAGAGAGAGAGAGAGAGACAGAGACAGATAGAGACACAGAGAGAGAGAGAGAGATAAAGATAGAGAGGGAGACAGAGAGAGGGAGAGAGACAGAGAGAGACAGAGAGATAAAGACAGAGAGAGATTGGCAGAGGGAGAACGAGACAGAAGGAGAGAGAACTTGTGATTCTGTAGCCAGTGAAGAGGAATGTTGAAGTTAATAATGAGGGAAAGATGATTAACTGTTGGGAGAGAGAGGGACAGGGATCCAACTCTGGGACGTGCTAGAGCAGGAGTAGGAGCTGCTATGTGATGCTTTGTAAAACACACCACATAGTTTGCTAATGTTCAAATAAACAGCAGAGCGATTGAATAAGGTTGTTCAAGTTTCTCCGCAGCATTGCTTTGTTACAGGCTAACATTTCGTCAACACACTGCTCAGACAGGTCTGTGAGACCAGATTATCTCATCGTTCGAGGCCCAGAGCCCTTCCCTGCTCCAACTGAACACAGGGTTAGATACAGAGTAAAGCTCCCTCTACACCGTCCGCATCAAACACTCCAGGGCAGGTACAGCACGGGGTTAGATACAGAGTAAAGCTCCCTCTACACTGTCCCCATCAAACACTCCCAGGACAGGTACAGCACGGGGTTAGATACAGAGTAAAGCTCCCTCTACACCGTCCCCATCAAACACTCCCAGGACAGGTACAGCACGGGGTTAGATACAGAGTAAAGCTCCCTCCACACCGTCCCCATCAAACACTCCCAGGACAGGTACAGCACGGGGTTAGATACAGAGTAAAGCTCCCTCTACACTGTCCCCATCAAACACTCCCAGGACAGGTACAGCACGGGGTTAGATACAGAGTAAAACTCCCTCTACACTGTCCCCATCAAACACTCCCAGGGCAGGTACAGCACGGGGTTAGATACAGAGTAAAGCTCCCTCTACACCATCCCCATCAAACACTCCCAGGACAGGTACAGCACGGGGTTAGATACAGAGTAAAGCTCCCTCTACACTGTCCCCATCAAACACTCCCAGGACAGGTACAGCACGGGGTTAGATACAGAGTAAAGCTCCCTCTACACCGTCCGCATCAAACACTCCCAGGACAGGTACAGCACGGGGTTAGATACAGAGTAAAGCTCCCTCTACACCATCCCCATCAAACACTCCCAGGACAGGTACAGCACGGGGTGAGATACAGAGTAAAGCTCCCTCTACACTGTCCACATCAAACACTCCCAGGACAGGTACAGCACGGGGTTAGATACAGAGTAAAGCTCCCTCTACACTGTCCCCATCAAACACTCCCAGGACAGGTACAGCACGGGGTTAGATACAGAGTAAAGCTCCCTCTACACTGTCCCCATCAAACACTCCCAGGACAGGTACAGCACAGGGTTAGATACAGAGTAAAGCTCCCTCTACACCGTCCCATCAAACACTCACAGGACAGGTACAGCACGGGGGTTAGATACAGAGTAAAGCTCCCTCTACACCGTCCCCATCAAACACTCCCAGGACAGGTACAGCACGAGGTTAGATACAGAGTAAAGCTCCCTCTACACTGTCCCCATCAAACACTCCCAGGACAGGTACAGCACGGGGTTAGATACAGAGTAAAGCTCCCTCTACACCGTCCCCATCAAAGACTCCCAGGACAGGTACAGCACGGGGTTAGATACAGAGTAAAGCTCCCTCTACACTGTCCCCATCAAACACTCCCAGGGCAGGTACAGCACGGGGTTAGATACAGAGTAAAGCTCCCTCTACACCGTCCCCATCAAAGACTCCCAGGACAGGTACAGCACAGGGTTAGATACAGAGCCAAGACTTGGATTTTAAACAACAGTGTTTGTGTCTGAACATCAATGCAGGGACTGAATCCGGTCCCGAACAACTTCCTGACCGAACGTGTCGAAACTGATTTGATGAACATCCGAGCAGCCGGGAAACACAGCAGCTCGGAGCAATTGAAAGTCAGGAAACCGGGAAAGGGAAATGGCTGTTGTGTGACCCAGCTTTTGGTTCACAGTGAACATGGATGCATGAGTCCCGGTTTTTTTAAGTCCGATTGTTTGAGGGGAAAAGGCAAAACAGGCAAGCGCTCTCCTGAGGGCGATTCTGCCGGCGTTCTAAAAAACAGTTTGAAGAGCGGAGAATTCAAGGAGTAGGCCTCATACGCCAAAACCTAGGCTCCGGCCCAGTATCCGGGCCTACAGGAAAAGGCCCCGGATGCCCGTGTCCTAGCAACAAGGGGAGCAACAGCCAAAGGCCTGGGCCTCAATCCCGCTATAGGCCTCCCTGACTATGCTGTGGCCTTTATAGCACGACACTCCGGCCTAGCCCGCACTAGGCCTTGATGTTCGTTTCCTAGCAGCGGGAGGC
>JANJGN010001281.1:105000-150000 GCA_026770705.1 Isurus oxyrinchus | reverse complement strand
CGGGGTGGATGGATTCTTGATTAACAAAGGGGGTGAAAGGTTATCGGGGGGTGGGGGCGGGAATGTGAGGTGGAGGCTATAATGCAGATCGACCATGCTCTAAGTGAATGGGGTAGCAGGCCCGAGGGGCCGAGCGGCCGACACCTGCTCCCATTTCGTGTGCCAGTCTGTATTAATGGCTTTGCCTCTTTTTGCAGAACGCAAGATGTCAATCCAGGTCTCAAGCCAAGCTAATGGGGGCCATCTTCATGTTTGCTCTGTTATGCTACTGGTACTTGACAAAGGATAACATGTTGTACTGAAGTACGTCACCCTATCTCCATTTCAGTCTTCTCACCTGTCCACCTTCTGCCAGTCAGAGGTCACCACACCGTCCCCATCACCCGCTCCCAGGACAGGTACAGCACGGGGTTAGATACAGAGTAAAGCTCCCTCTACACCGTCCCCATCAAACACTCCCAGGACAGGTACAGCACGGGGTTAGATACAGAGTAAAGCTCCCTCTACACCGTCCCCATCAAACACTCCCAGGACAGGTACAGCATGGGGTTAGATACAGAGTAAAGCTCCCTCTACAATGTCCCCATCAAACACTCCCAGGACAGGTACAGCACGGGGTTAGATACAGAGTAAAGCTCCATCTACACCGTCCCCACCAAACACTCCCAGGACAGGTACAGCACGGGGTTAGATACAGAGTAAAGCTCCCTCTACACCGTCCCCACCAAACACTCCCAGGATAGGTACAGCACGGGGTTAGATACAGAGTAAAGCTCCCTCTACACTGTCCCCATCAAACACTCCCAGGACAGGTACAGCACGGGGTTAGATACAGAGTAAAGCTCCCTCCACACTGTCCCCATCACCCGCTCCCAGGACAGGTACAGCACGGGGTGAGATACAGAGTAAAGCTCCCTCTACACCGTCCCCACCAAACACTCCCAGGACAGGTACAGCACGGGGTTAGATACAGAGTAAAGCTCCCTCTACACCGTCCCCATCAAACACTCCCAGGACAGGTACAGCACGGGGTTAGATACAGAGTAAAGCTCCCTCTACACCGTCCCCATCAAACACTCCCAGGACAGGTACAGCACGGGGTTAGGTACAGAGTAAAGCTCCCTCTACACTGTCCCCATCAAACACTCCCAGGACAGGTACAGCACGGGGTTAGATACAGAGTAAAGCTCCCTCTACACTGTCCCCATCAAACACTCCCAGGACAGGGACAGCACGGGGTTAGATACAGAGTAAAGCTCCCTCTACACTGTCCCCATCAAACACTCCCAGGACAGGTACAGCACGGGGTTAGATACAGAGTAAAGCTCCCTCTATACTGTCCCCATCAAACACTCCCAGGACAGGTACAGCACGGGGTTAGATACAGAGTAAAGCTCCCTCTATACTGTCCCCATCAAACACTCCCAGGACAGGTACAGCACGGGGTTAGATACAGAGTAAAGCTCCCTCTACACCATCCCCATCAAACATTCCCAGAACAGGTACAGCACGGGGTTAGATACAGAGTAAAGCTCCCTCTACACCGTCCCCATCAAACACTCCCAGGACAGGTACAGCACGGGGTTAGATACAGAGTAAAGCTCCCTCTACACCGTCCCCATCAAACACTCCCAGGACAGGTACAGCACGGGGTTAGATACAGAGTAAAGCTCCCTCTACACCATCCCCATCAAACATTCCCAGAACAGGTACAGCACGGGGTTAGATACAGAGTGATCTCTAGCCGCTGAACCCGGGGCCTGTCCTATGAGTGACCCTGTCCGGGGAGAGATTTCTCGACGGGGTGCCTGAGAGAATTAAGCCCACCCCATCCTCCCAGGCCCCTGATTAAGTCAGCGAGCGAGAGCGGTAGCAAGCAGAGGTTGCACAGGGTCTGAATCAAAGGTTGGAGCTCTGATTGGTTGTGTGGGGTGGTGGGGGGGTGGGGGGGGAGGGCTGTGCGTGGGGGTAGAGAGGGAGCCCTGCCACCCACCCCCCCCCCCCCCCATGTGAATCAAGCCTCCTGTCTCATTAATAACTCGCCGCTTGGGTACACCCTACTGCAAAGATGGGAACATCGCCACCCCCAGCCTCTCCCCTCACGCTCAAATCGGGACCAACCCAGCAATCCCTGCATTCAGACTCTCACAACAATTTATACTCCATGAGAAAAGGGTGCCGACTGGTTGAGAAGTCGACCCTGATTGGCTGAGGCGCGGCCATGGGGAATGCAAAGTGGGACGGTGGGGTGGTGGGGGTGGGGGGGGGGGGGGGGGGGGGGGGATGATGGTGGGGGTGGGTTCTATGGGCTCCACGTTAATGCAAAAAAGTGGCCAGACTTGAACAGATTCCTCTTGTTTGCAGAGGACGGGTCGCTGCGTACAGACCTCTGTCACCCCGAGCAAGCATAAATGAGCCACACCCGCGAGCTCAGCCGATTATCTTGCATCGGGTTGTCAGTGTAGCTATTGGCGCACTCAGAATTGTTCAGCAGGTGCTGCCCAAACGCAGAATCTCGTCTGACGAGCGGACCCCCTGGTTTGGGTTTTGCGAGCGCGGGCTGGCTGAGTACGGCCTGTACCCTGCCTGCTTTGAACGAGCAAAGGAACCCGCCGTTTAATTCGATCCGCCAGTCGCTGGGAGGTATGGCCTCGCACACCCGGCACTGCGCCAACGCTGAGACTCGTCCGTGGTGTTGCTCCATGGCGTGGCCAGCGGAACTCCCGGCGTGTGCGTCCCGGTTCCCCCCCCCCCACCCCACCACACCCTCCTCAACCTTGTCTTGAGCCATTCTTGGCAGCGGCCGGCGACTGGGGCGCTGGAGAGCGCGCGGTGATTGTGTGACCAAGTCGCCGCGGGGTTTTTTTGTCACTTTTAACTCCGCCTTCTCTCTCTTTTTCCCTCCCTCAGAGAACGAGGCCCCGCCTGCCCTCCCTCGCTGGAGACGAGAGGAACCGCGGACCACGTCGACACCCACGCCCCCCCCCGGCCCCACCCCAACCCCAACCCCGCCCGCCCCTACCCTCCCCCCCACACCCCCCACCGCTGCCGATTCTCCACATCGCAGGAGGCTCCCGCCTCCCCCCAGCGCACGCATCCCTATCCGCGAACTTACATGGGAGCCCCATCTTGGCTCCGAGTCCAAGCCTGGGTTTCATTAAGAGCTCGGGGCCCAGGCCTACTCAGCTCTGGCGTTTGGCCGCGAGCGAGCGAGTGAGCGCCGGGCAATGGGTTTTGCTTACTGCCCCTTTCATGCACGCCACCAGACCTGGAGATAGAATTCTCCCCGCAGAGAAACCGATAGGAAGTTGTTTCCGCCCCCCCCAACCCCCCACCACCACCAACCCACCCCCACCACCCCCCCCCCCCAACAAAGTGGGGTTTTTAGGACGCCCTAAAATTCACCCATGATCTCAGCCCTTTTGGCGCACTTAGACAGGCTATCAGCGCGACCAGGCCGAGATAGGGCACTCGGGCTTTGTCACCACCTGCGTCACCCTAGGCCAGCCCTCCCCCACCACCACACACACACACACACACACACACACACACACACACACACAATCGAGAGCCCCTGGTGTTGGGTGGGGGGGACCGTTCCATCTTGCCCTCCCCCACCACCAACGCCGCCGCCGCCCTCTTTTGTGACCCCCCCCCCCACCCCCACCCTGTCCTGCATCTTGCCGGAAGGATCCGGAAAGCAATTAAAGAGAGAACACGCTGTTAACCATCGAGTCCGAGTGCCTTTGTTGATGGAGAGGGAGAGAAAGATCCCACGGATTCGCCAGCTCGGGAGGTCCGGAAGCTTCTCACAGCCAAAGGAGGGAGTTACTCTTCCGAGTGTGGTCACGGTCTGCAGCCAATTTGCGCACAGCAAGATCCCAATAACAACCAACGAGTCAAATGACCCAGGCCATCTGCGTCTTTAAGTCTTGCCGGTTGAGGGGTAAATATTGGCCCCTGGACGCAGTGCAGGACTCGACCCCATAACCCCCCTCACCCCCGCCAACCCCGCCCTTCTTCCAATCGGCGCGGTGCGATCCTGAACACCCGCCGGAGAGGGGAGGCAGGGGCGCGGGTGTGACAATGCATCCTGGAGAGCGGCCCCTCCGACAGTGCGGCACTCCCTCGGCGCTGACCCTCCGACAGTGCGGCACTCCCTCAGCACTGACCCTCCGACAGTGCGGCGCTCCCTCAGCACTGACCCTCCGACAGTGCGGCTTTCCTCAGTACTGACCCTCCGACAGTGCGGCGCTCCCTCAGCACTGACCCTCCGACAGTGCGGCACTCCCTCAGCACTGACCCTCCGACAGTGCGGCACTCCCTCAGCACTGACCCTCCCACATCGCGGCGCTCCCTCAGCACTGACCCTCCCACAGTGCGGCGCTCTCAGCACTGACCCTCCGACAGCGCGGCGCTCCCTCAGCACTGACCCTCCGACAGTGCGGCACTCCCTCAGCACTGACCCTCCGACAGTGCGGCACTCCCTCAGCGCTGACCCTCCGACAGTGCGGCACTCCCTCAGCACTGATATTGGGGTAGTGGGGATGGGGGCAGCGGGGGGATTGTCACGCCTGGATTATGGAGTTGGAGTTTCTGGAGTGGGCCCTTGAACATTCTGTCACAGGCCAAGTGTGAGACACACTGAGTTGTGGCTGAGTCAGCACAGGTCAAAGTTACATTAAGGGTCAAGCAGATAACTGGGAAATAAACTCAACAATGAATTCAAAAAAGCGGCACGATCATTGAAACAGAATGAGGACATTCAGCCCCTCTGGAGCCTGTGACACAGGAACAGGAGGAAGCCCATTCAGCCCCTCTCAAGCCTGTTACACAGGAACAGGTGGAGGCCATTCAGCCCCTCTCGAGCCTGTTACACAGGAACAGGAGGAGGCCATTCAGCCCCCCTCTCGAGCCTGTTACACAGGAACAGGAGGAGGCCCCATTCAGCCCCCCTCTCGAGCCTGTTACACAGGAACAGGAGGAGGCCATTCAGCCCCTCTCTCGAGCCTGTTACACAGGAACAGGAGGAGGCCATTCAGCCCCCCTCTCGAACCTGTTACACAGGAACAGGAGGAGGCCCCATTCAGCCCCTCTCGAGCCTGTTACACAGGAACAGGAGGAGGCCCATTCAGCCCCACCTCTCGAGCCTGTTACACAGGAACAGGAGGAGGCCATTCAGCCCCACCTCTCGAGCCTGTTACACAGGAACAGGAGGAGGCCATTCAGCCCCTCGATCCTGCTCCCCCATCCATTAAGATTGTGCCTGATGTGATTGTTCCTTGACTCCAATTCCCTGTCCGTCCCCCTCATAACCCTCGACCCCCCTCGTCGATCAGAAATCTGTCTCACTCGGCCTTGAATATATTCAGTGACCCGGCCCCCACTGCTCTCAGGGGGAGGGGGGGAGAGAATTCCACAGACTGACCACCCTCTGAGACAAGAAATTCCTCCTCATCTGCGTCTTCAACACGAGACCCCTCATTCTGAAACTGTGCCCCCCCCCCCCCTCATTCTCGATTCCCCCCCTTGAGATGGGGAAACATCCCCTCAGCATGCACCCTGTCAAACCCCCTCCCCTCAGAATCGGACATGTTTCAATAAGATCACCTCTCATTCTTCTAAACTCCAATGGGTAGAGGCCCCAACCTGCTCAACCTTTCCCCATCAGACAAACCCCCTTCGTCCCAGGAATCAGCCGAGTGAACCGTCTCTGAACGGCTTCCAATGCGAGTCTGTCCCTCCTTAAGTAAGGAGACCAGAACTTCAAGAGGTTTAAGGATGACAGAATGAAGGAGTTCGATGACGGTGAAAGTACAGAGCGGCAGCTGTTGGGCATTTAAAACTGAACAGACTGAGGAGGGTCTTCGGGGGTAGACTGATTTTCCATATGCACATTGGATAAAGCCACACCAAACCTGTGGAAAGCCAGGAGGCACAGAGAGACAGTGATGCTTTCCACAGTCTATCAGCCCACACCCCTCACTGTAACACTCTGATATATCCCACACCCCTCACTGTAACACTCTGATTTACCCCACACCCCTCACTGTAACACTGATATACCCCACACCCCTCACTGTAACACTCTGATATACCTCACACCCCTCACTGTAACACTCTGATATATCCCACACCCCTCACTGTAACACTCTGATATACCCCACATCCCTCACTGTAACACTCTGATATATCCCACACCCCTCACTGTAACAATCTGATATACCCCACACCCCTGACTGTAACACTCTGATATATCCCACATCCCTCACTGTAACACTGTGATATATCCAACACCCCTCACTGTAACACTCTGATATATCCCACACCCCTCACTGTAACACTGTGATATATCCAACACCCCTCACTGTAACACTCTGATATATCCCACACCCCTCACTGTAACACTCTGACATACCCCACACCCTTCACTGTAACACTCTGATATATCCCACACCCCTCACTGTAACACTCTGATATGTCCCACACCCCTCACTGTAACACTCTGATATACCCCACACCCTTCACTGTAACACTCTGATATATCCCACATCCCTCACTGTAACACTGTGATATATTCCACACCCCTCACTGTAACACGCTGATATACGCCACACCCCTCACTGTAATACTCTGATATATCCCAAACCTCTCACTGTAACACTCTGATATATCCCACACCCCTCACTGTAACACTCTGATATATCCCACATCCCTCAACGTAACACTCTGATATACCCCTCACCCCTCACTGTAACACTCTGATATACACCACACCCGTCACTGTAAAACTCTGATATAGCCCACACCCCTCACTGTAACACTCTGATAAACCCCACACCCGTCACTGTAACAATCTGATATATCCCACACCCCTCACTGTAACACTCTGATATACCCACAGCCCTCACTGTAACACTGATATACCCCACACCTCTCACTGTAACACTCTGATATACCCCACACCCCTCACTGTAAAACTCTGATATATCCCACACCCCTCACTGTAAAACTCTGATATACCCCACACCCCTAACGGTAACCCTCTGATATACTCCACACCCCTCACTGTAAAATTCTGACATACCCCACACCACTCACTGTAACACTCTATGATGTAACCCACACACATCAATATGACACTCTGATATATCCCACACCCCTCACTGTAACACACTGATATTCCCCACACCCCTCACTGTAACACTCTGATATATCCCACACCCCTCACTGTAACACTCTGATATACCCCACACCCTTCACTGTAACACTCTGATATTCCCCACACCCCTCACTTAACACTCTGATATACACCACACGCCTCACTGTAACACTCTGATATACCCCTCACTGTAACACTCTGATATACCCCACACCCCTCACTTAAACACTCTGATATACCCCACACCCCACACTGTAACACTCTGATATACCCCACACCCCTCACTGTAACACTCTGATATATCCCACACCCCTCACTGTAACAATCTGATATATCGCAAACCACTCACTTAACACTCTGATATACACCACACCCCTCACTGTAACACTCTGATATACCCCTCACTGTAACACTCTGAAATACCCCACACCCCTCACTTTAACACTCTGATATACCCCACACCCCTCACTGTAACACTCTGATACACCCCACACCCATCAGTGTAACACTCTGATATACCCCACACCCCTCACAGTAACACTCTGATATAGCCCACACCCCTCACTGTAAGACTCTGATATATCCCACACCTTTCACTGTAACACTCTGATATATACCACACCCGGCACTGTAACACTCTGATATATCCCACACCCCTCACTGTAACACTATAATACACTCCACAACCCTCACTGTAACACTCTGATACACCCAACACCCATCTGTGTAACACTCTGATATACCCCTCACCCCTCACTGTAAAACTCTGGTATACCCCACACTCCTCACTG
Organism: Isurus oxyrinchus; assembly: GCA_026770705.1. Lineage (NCBI taxonomy): Eukaryota > Metazoa > Chordata > Chondrichthyes > Lamniformes > Lamnidae > Isurus > Isurus oxyrinchus. The sequence goes on along the minus strand of JANJGN010001281.1, from coordinate 142,047 downwards.
TAACCCGAATATACCCCACGCCTCATATTAAAAGTCTGACAGATCCCTCACCGCACCCTGTAACACTGTTATACCCCACACACCACACTGAAGCACTCTGATATACCCCACACACCTCACTGTAACACTCTGATATATCCCACACCCCTCACTGTAACACTCTGATATACCCCACACCCCTCACTGTAACACTCTGATATATCCCACAACCCTCAGTGTAACACTCTGATATACACCACACTCCTCACTGTAAACCTCTGATATACCTCACACTCCTCACTGTAACACTGATATACCCCACACCCCTCACTGTAAATCTCTGACATACCCCACACCCCTCACTGTAACAGTCTGATATAACCCACACCCCTCACTGTAACACTCTGATATACCCCACACTCCTCACTGTAACACTCTGATATATCCCGCACCCCTAACAGTAACAATCTGATATATCCCACACCCCTCACTGTTACACTCTGATATACCCACAGCCCTCACTGTCACACTGATATACCCCACACCTCTCACTGTAACACTCTGATATACCCCACACCCCTCACTGTAACACTCTGATATATCCCACACCCCTCACTGTAACACTCTGATATATCCCACACCCCTCACTGTAATACTCTGATATACCCCACACCCCACACTGTAACACTCTGATATACCCCAAACCACTCACTGTAACACTCTGATACACCCCACACCCCTCACTGTAACACTCTGATATACCCCACACACCTCACTGTAACACTCTGATATACACCACACCCCTCACTATAACACTGATATATCCCAGACCGCTCACTGTAACACTCTGATATACCCCAAACCCCTCACTGTAACACTCTGATATATCCCACACCCCTCACTGTAACACTCTGATATACCCCTCAATGTAACACACTGAAATACCCCACACTCCTCACATTAACACGCTGATATACCCCACACCCCTCACTGTAACACTCTGATATATCCCACACCACTCAACGTAACACTCGGATATATTACACACCCCTTGCTGTAACAGTCTGATATATCCCACACCCCTCACCGTAACATTGATATATCCCACACCCCTCACTGCAACACTGATATCTCACACACCACTCGCTGTAACACTCTGATATACACCACATCCCTCACTGTAACACTCTGATATACCCCACACCCCTCACTGTAACACTCTGATATACGCCACACCCCTCACTGTAACACTCTGATATACTCCATAGCCCTCACTGTAACACTCAGATAAACCCCACACCCCTCACTGTAACACTCTGATATACCCCACACCCCTCACTGTAACACTCTGATATATCCCACACCCCTCACTGTAACACTCAGATATACCCCACACCCCTCACTATAACACTCTGATATATCCCACACCCCTCACTGTAACACACTGATATACCCCACACCCCTCACTGTAACACTCTGATATACCCCACAGCCCTCACTGTAACACTCTGATATATCCCACACACCTCACTGTAACACTCTGATATACCCCACACACCTCACTGTAACACTCTGATACACCCCACACCCCTCACTGTAACACTGATATACCCCACACACCTCACGGTAACACTCTGATATACCCCACACCCCTCACTGTAACACTAATATACCCCACGGCCTCATATTAACAGTCTGACATATCCCTCACCGCACCCTGTAACACTGTTATACCCCACACAACTCACTGAAACACTCTGATATACCCCACACACCTCACTGTAACACTCTGATATATCCCACACCCCTCACTGTAACACTCTGATATACCCCACACCCCTCACTGTAACACTCTGATATACCCCACACCCCTCACTATAACACTCTGATATATCCCACACCCCTCACTGTAACACACTGATATACCCCACACCCCTCACTGTAACACTCTGATATACCCCACAGCCCTCACTGTAACACTCTGATATATCCCACACACCTCACTGTAACACTCTGATATATCCCATACACCTCACAGTAACACTCTGATATACCCCACACACCTCACTGAAACACTCTGATACACCCCTCACCCCTCACTTTAACACTGATATACCCCACACACCTCACGGTAACACTCTGATATACCCCACACTCCTCACTGTAAACCTCTGATATACCCCACACCCCTCACTGTAACACTGATATACCCCACACCCCTCTCTGTAACACTTTGATATACCCCACACACCTCACTGTAAAACTCTGACATACCCCACACACCTCACTGTAACACTCTGATATATCCCACACACCTCACTATAACAGTCTGATATACCCCAAACCCCTCACTGTAACAATCTGGTATACTCCATACCCAACACTGTAACATTCAGATATACGCCACACCCTTCACTGTAACACTCTGATATACACCACACTCCTCACTCGAACATTCTGATATACCCCACACCCCTCACTGTAACACTCTGATATATCCCGCACCCCTAACATTAACAATCTGATATATCCCACACCCCTCACTGTTACACTCTGATATACCCCACACCCCTCACTGTAACACGCTGATATAACCCACAGCCCTCACTGTAACACAGTGATATATCCCACACCCCTCACTGTAACACTCAGATATACTTCAAACCACTCACTGTAACGCTCTGATATACCCGACACCCCTCATTGTAACACTCAGATATACCCCACACCGCTCACATTAGCACTCTGATATACCCCACACCCCTCACTGTAACACTCTGATATACCCCACACCCCTCACTATAACACTCTGATATATCCCAGACCGCTCACTGTAACACTCTGATATACCCCAAACCCCTCACTGTAACACTCTGATATATCCCACACCCCTCACTGTAACAATCTGATATATCGCAAACCACTCACTTAACACTCTGATATACACCACACCCCTCACTGTAACACTCTGATATACCCCTCACTGTAACACTCTGAAATACCCCACACCCCTCACTTTAACACTCTGATATACCCCACACCCCTCACTGTAACACTCTGATACACCCCACACCCATCAGTGTAACACTCTGATATACCCCACACCCCTCACAGTAACACTCTGATATAGCCCACACCCCTCACTGTAAGACTCTGATATATCCCACACCTTTCACTGTAACACTCTGATATATACCACACCCGGCACTGTAACACTCTGATATATCCCACACCCCTCACTGTACCACTATAATACACTCCACAACCCTCACTGTAACACTCTGATACACCCAACACCCATCTGTGTAACACTCTGATATACCCCTCACCCCTCACTGTAAAACTCTGGTATACCCCACACCCCTCACTGTAACCCTAATATACCCCACGCCTCATATTAAAAGTCTGACAGATCCCTCACCGCACCCTGTAACACTGTTATACCCCACACACCACACTGAAACACTCTGATATACCCCACACACCTCACTGTAACACTCTGATATATCCCACAACCCTCAGTGTAACACTCTGATATACACCACACTCCTCACTGTAAACCTCTGATATACCCCACACTCCTCACTGTAACACTGATATACCGCACACCCCTCACTGTAAATCTCTGACATACCCCACACCCCTCACTGTAACAGTCTGATATAACCCACACCCCTCACTGTAACACTCTGATATACCCCACAGTCCTCATTGTAACACTCTGATATATCCCGCACCCCTAACAGTAACAATCTGATATATCCCACACCCCTCACTGTTACACTCTGATATACCCACAGCCCTCACTGTAACACTGATATACCCCACACCTCTCACTGTAACACGCTGATATAACCCACACCCCTCACTGTAACAATCTGAAATACCCCACACCCCTCACATTAACACTCTGATATACCCCACACCCCTCACTGTAACACTGATATCTCACACACCACTCGCTGTAACACTCTGATATACACCACATCCCTCACTGTAACACTCTGATATACCCCACACTCCTCACTGTAACACTCTGATATACGCCACACCCCTCACTGTAACACTCTGATATATTCCATAGCCCTCACTGTAACACTCAGATATACCCCACAAACCTCACTGTAACACTCTGATATACCCCACACCCCTCACTGTAACACTCTGATATATCCCACACCCCTCACTGTAACACTCAGATATACCCCACACCCCTCACTGTAACACTCTGATATACCCCACACCCCTCACTATAACACTCTGATATATCCCACACCCCTCACTGTAACACACTGATATACCCCACACCCCTCACTGTAACACTCTGATATACCCCACAGCCCTCACTGTAACACTCTGAAATATCCCATACACCTCACAGTAACACTCTGATATACCCCACACACCTCACTGAAACACTCTGATACACCCCACACCCCTCACTGTAACACTGATATACCCCACACACCTCACGGTAACACTCTGATATACCCCACACCCCTCACTGTAACCCTAATATACCCCACGGCCTCATATTAACAGTCTGACATATCCCTCACCGCACCCTGTAACACTGTTATACCCCACACAACTCACTGAAACACTCTGATATACCCCACACACCTCACTGTAACACTCTGATATATCCCACACCCCTCACTGTAACACTCTGATATACCCCACACCCCTCACTGTAACACTCTGATATACCCCACACCCCTCACTATAACACTCTGATATATCCCACACCCCTCACTGTAACACACTGATATATCCCACACCCCTCACTGTAACACACTGATATACCCCACACCCCTCACTGTAACACTCTGATATACCCCACAGCCCTCACTGTAACACTCTGATATATCCCACACACCTCACTGTAACACTCTGATATATCCCATACACCTCACAGTAACACTCTGATATACCCCACACACCTCACTGAAACACTCTGATACACCTCACACCCCTCACTTTAACACTGATATACCCCACACACCTCACGGTAACACTCTGATATACCCCACACTCCTCACTGTAAACCTCTGATATACCCCACACCCCTCACTGTAACACTGATATACCCCACACCCCTCACTGTAACACTTTGATATACCCCACACACCTCACTGAAAAACTCTGACATACCCCACACACCTCACTGTAACACTCTGATATATCCCACACACCTCACTATAACACTCTGATATACACCACACCGCTCACTGTAACACTGATACACCCCACACACCTCAAAGTAACTCTCAGATATATCCCACACCCCTCACTGTAACACTCTGATATACCCCAAACCCCTCACTGTAACAATCTGGTATACTCCATACCCAACACTGTAACATTCAGATATACGCCACACCCTTCACTGTAACACTCTGATATACACCACACTCCTCACTGTAACATTCTGATATACCCCACACCCCTCACTGTAACACTCTGATGTATCCCGCACCCCTAACAATTACAATCTGATTTATCCCACACCCCTCACTGTTACAATCTGATATACCCCACACCCCTCACTGTAACACTCTGATATAACCCACAGCCGTCACTGTAACACTGTGATATATCCCACACCCCTCACTGTAACACTCAGATATACCTCAAACCACTCACTGTAACGCTCTGATATACCCGACACCCCTCATTGTAACACTCAGATATACCCCACACCGCTCACATTAGCACTCTGATATACCCCACACCCCTCACTGTAACACTCTGATATACCCCACACCCCTCACTATAACACTCTGATATATCCCAGACCGCTCACTGTAACACTCTGATATATACCACACCCGGCACTGTAATACTCTGATATATCCCACACCCCTCACTGTAACACTATAATACACTCCACAACCTTCACTGTAACACTCTGATACACCCAACACCCATCTGTGTAACACTCTGATATACCCCTCACCCCTCACTGTAAAACTCTGGTATACCCCACACCCCTCACTGTAACCCTAATATACCCCACGCCTCATATTAAAAGTCTGACAGATCCCTCACCGCACCCTGTAACACTGTTATACCCCACACACCACACTGAAACACTCTGATAAACCCCACACACCTCACTGTAACACTCTGATATATCCCACAACCCTCAGTGTAACACTCTGATATACACCACACTCCTCACTGTAAACCTCTGATAAACCCCACACTCCTCACTGTAACACTGATATACCCCACACCCCTCACTGTAAATCTCTGACATACCCCACACCCCTCACTGTAACAGTCTGATATAACCCACACCCCTCACTGTAACACTCTGATATACCCCACACTCCTCATTGTAACACTCTGATATATCCCGCACCCCTAACAGTAACAATCTGATATATCCCACACCCCTCACTGTTACACTCTGATATAACCACAGCCCTCACTGTAACACTGATATACCCCACACCTCTCACTGTAACACTCTGATATACCCCACACCCCTCACTGTAACAATCTGATATATCCCACACCCCTCACTGTAACACTCTGATATATCCCACACCCCTCACTGTAATACTCTGATATACCCCACACCCCTCACTGTAACAATCTGATATATCTCAAACCCCTCACTTAACACTCTGATATACACCACACCCCTCACTGTAACACTCTGATATACACCACACCCCTCACTATAAGACTGATATATCCCAGACCGCTCACTGTAACACTCTGATATACCCCAAACCCCTCACTGTAACACTCTGATATATCCCACACCCCTCACTGTAACAATCTGATATATCTCAAACCCCTCACTTAACACTCTGATATACACCACACCCCTCACTGTAACACTCTGATATACCCCTCAATGTAACACACTGAAATACCCCACACCCCTCACATTAACACTCTGATATACCCCACACCCCTCACTGTAACACTCTGATATATCCCACACCACTCAACGTAACACTCGGATATATTACACACCCCTTGCTGTAACATTGATATATCCCACACCCCTCACTGCAACACTGATATCTCACACACCACTCGCTGTAACACTCTGATATACACCACATCCCTCACTGTAACACTCTGATATACCCCACACCCCTCACTGTAACACTCTGATATACGCCACACCCCTCACTGTAACACTCTGATATACTCCATAGCCCTCACTGTAACACTCAGATATACCCCACACTCCTCACTGTAACACTCTGATATACCCCACACCCCTCACTGTAACACTGAGATATATCCCACACCAATCACTGTAACACTCTGATATACCCCACACACCTCACTGTGACAACTGATTTACCCCACACCCCTCACTGTAACACTCTGATATACCCCACATCCCTCACTGTACCACTCTGATATACTCCATAGCCCTTACTGTAACACTCTGATATACACCGCACCCCTCACTGTAACACACTGATATACCCCACACCCCTCACTGTAACACTGCGATTTATCCCACACCTATCACTGTAACACTCTGATATAGCCCACACCCCTCACTGTAACACTGAAATACACTACACACCTCACTGTAACACTCTGATATACCCCACACACCTCACTGTAACAATTGATTTAACCCCCACCCATCACTGTAACACTCCGATAAACCCCACACCCCTCACTGTAACACTCTGATATACCCCACACCCATCACTGTAACACTCTGATATACCCCACACCCCTCATGTAAGACTCTGATATATCCCACACCTCTCACTGTAACACTCTGATATATCCCACACCCCGCACTGTAACACTCTGATTTAACCCACATCACTCACTGTAACACTCTGATATATCACACACCCCTCACTGTAACACTCTGATACACCCAACACCCATCTGTGTAACACTCTGATATACCCCTCACCCCGCACTGTAACACTCTGATATACCCCACACCCCTCACTGTAAATCTCTGATGTACCCCTCACCCCTCACTGTAACACTCTGATATACCCCACACCCCTCACTGTAAAACTCTGATATACCCCACACCCCTCACTGTAAAACTCTGATATACCCCACACCCCTCACTGTAAAACTCTGATATACCCCACACTCCTCACTGTAACCCTAATATACCCCACGCCCTCATATTAACAGTCTGACATATCCATCACCGCACTCTGTAACGCTGTTATATCCCACACACCTCACTGAAACACTCCGATATACCCCACACACCTCACTGTAACAATCTGATATATCCCACAACCCTCACTGTAAAACTCTGATATACCCCACACTCCTCACTGTAACCCTCTGATATACCCCACACTCCTCACTGTAACACTGATATACCCCCACACCCCTCACTGTAAAACTCTGACATACCACACGACTCTCACTGTAACACTCTATGATGTAACCCACAAACCTCAATATGACACTCTGATATACCCCACACCCCTCACTGTAACACTCTGATATATCCCACACCCCTCACTGTAACACTGATATGCCCCACATCCCTCACTGTAACACACTGATATACCCCACACCCCTCACTATAACACTCTGATATACCCCACACCCCTCAATGTAACACTCTGATATACCCAACACCCCCTCACTGTAACACTCTGATATATCCCACACCCCTCACTGTAACACTCTGATATACCGCACACCCCTCACTGTAACAATCTGATTTCCTCCATACCCAACACTGTAACATTCTGATATACCCCACACCCTTCACTGTAACACTCTGATATACCCCACACCCCTCACTGTAACACTCTGATATATCCCACACCCCTCACTGTAACACTCTGATATACACGACACCCCTAACTATAAAACTCTGATATATCCCTGACCGCTCACTGTAACACTCTGATATACCCCAAACCCCTCACTGTAACACTCTGATATACCCCACACCCCTCACTGTAACACTCTGATATATCCCACACCACTCAATGTAACACTCGGATATATCCCACACAACCCAATGTAAAACTCGGATATATTACACACCCCTTGCTGTAACAGTCTGATATATCCCACACCCCTCACTGTAAAATTGATATATCCCACACCCCTCAATGTAACACTGATATCTCACACACCACTCGCTGTAACACTCTGATATACCCCACACCCCTCACTGTAACACCATGATATACCCCACACCCCACACTGTAACAATCTGATATACGCCATAGCCCTTACTGTAACACTCTGAAAAACACCGCACTCCTCACTGTAACACACTGATATACCCCACACCCCTCACTGTAACACTGAGATATATCCTACACCTATCACTGTTAACACTCTGATATACCCCACACCCCTCACTGTAACACTGAAATACACTACACACCTCACTGTAACAATCTGATATATCCCACACCCCTCACTTTCACACTCTGATATACACCACACCCCTCACTGTAACACTCTGATCTACCCTCACTGTAAGATTCTGATATACCCCACACCCCTCACTTTAAGACTCTGATATACGCCACACCCCTCACTGTAACACTCTGATATATCCCACACCACTCAATGTAACACTCGGATATATTACATACCCCTTGCTGTAACAGTCAGATATATCCCACACCCCTCGCTGTAACATTGATATATCCCACACCCCTCAATGTAACACTGATATCTCACACACCACTCGCTGTAACAATCTGATATACACCACACCCCTCACTGTAACACTCTGATATACCCCACACCCCTTACTGTAACACTCTGATATACTCCATAGCCCTTACTGTATCACTCTGATATACACCGCACCCCTCAGTGTAACACACTGATATACCCCACACCCCTCACTGTAACACTGAGATATATCCCACACCTATCACTGCAATACTCTGATATACCACACACCCCTCACTGTAACACTGAAATACATTACACACCTCACTGTAACACTCTGATATACCCCACACACCTCACTGTAACAAATCATTTACCCCACACCCATCACTTTAACACTCTGATACACCCCAAACACCTCACTGTGACAATTGATTTACCCCACACCCCTCACTGTAACACTCTGATACACCCCACACCCATCACTGTGACACTCTGATATACCCCACACCCCTCACTGTAACACTCTGATATACCCCACACCCCTCACTGTAACACTCTGATATATCCCACACCCCTCACTGTAACACTCTTGTACACCCCTCAATCATCAGTGTAACACTCTGATATACCGCACACCCCTCACTGTAACACTCTGACATACACCACACGCCTCACAGCAACACTCTGATATACCCCACACGCCTCAATGTAACACTCTTATATACCCCATAACCCTCACTGTAACACTCTGACATACCCCACACCACTAACTATAACAATCTCTAATGTAACCCTCACACCTCAATATGACACTCTGAAATACCCCTCACCTCTCACTTTAACACTGATATAACCCACACCCTTCACTGTAACACTCTGATATATCCCACATCCCACACCTCTCACTGTAAGAATCTGATATACCCCACACCCCTCACTGTAACACTCTGATATACCCACACCCCTCAGTGTAACACTGATATACCCCACACCCCTCACTGTAACACTGATATACCCCACACCCCTCACTCTAACACTCGCATATACTCCACAACCCTCACTGTAAAAATCTGATATACCCCACACCCCTCACTGTAACACTGATATACCCCACACCTCTCACTGTAACACTCTGAAGTACCCCACACCCCTCACTGTAACACTCTGATATATCCCACACACCTCACTGTAACACTCAGATATATCCCACAGCCCTCACTGTAACACTCTGATATACCCCACACCCCACACTGTAACACTCTGATATACCCCAAACCACCCACTGTAACACTCTGATACATCCCACAATCCTCACTGTAACACTCTGATATACACCACACCACTCACTATAAAACTCTGATATATCCCAGACCGCTCACTGTAACACTCTGATATACCCCACACCCCTCACTGTAACAATCTGATATATTCCACACCCCTCACTTTAACACTCTGATATACACCACACCCCTCACTGTAACACTCTGATATACCCCACACCCTCACTATAACACTCTGATATACCCCACACCCCTCACTATAACACTCTGATATATCCCACACCACCCAATGTAACACTCGGATATATTACACACCCCTTGCTATAACAGTCTGATATATCCCACACCCCTCACTGTAACATTGATATATCCCACACCCCTCAATGTAACACTGATATCTCACACACCGCTCGCTGTAACACTCTGATATACCCCACACCCCTCACTGTAACACTCTGATATACCCCACACCCCTCACTGTAACAATCTGATATACTCCATAGCCCTTACTGTAACACTCTGATATACACCGCACCCCTCACTGTAAAACACTGATATACCCCACACCCCTCACTGCAACACTGAGATATATCCCACACCTATCACTGTAACACTCTGATATACCCCACACACCTCACTGTAACACTCTGATATACCCCACAAACCTCACTGTAACAATTGATTTACCCCACACTCATCACTGTAACACTCTGATACACACCAAACACCTCACTGTGGCAACTGATTTACCCCACACCCCTCACTGTAACACTCTGATACACCACACACCCATCAGTGTAACACTCTGATATACCCCAGACCCTTCACTGTAACAATCTGATATAGTCCATACACAACACTGTAACATTCAGATATACCCGACACCCTTCACTGTAACACTCTGATATACCCCACACCCCTCACTGTAACAATCTGATATATCCCGCACCCCTCACTGTAACACTCTGATATACCCCACACTCCTCACTGTAACACTCTGATATATCCCGCACCCCTTACAGTAACAATCTGATAAATCCCACACCCCTCACCGTAACACTATGATATACCCACAGCCCTCACTGTAACACTGATATACCCCACACCTCTCACTGTAACACTCTGATATACCCCACACCCCTCACTGTAACACTCTGATATATCCCACACCCCTCACTGTAACACTCTGATATATCCCACACCCCTCACTGTAACACTCTGATATATCCCACACCCCTCACTGTAACACTCTGATATACCTCACACCCCTCACTGTAACACTCTGATATACCCCACACCCCTCACTTTAACACTCTGATATACCTCACACCCCACACGATAACAGTCTTATATACACCAAACCACTCACTGTAACACTCTGATACATCCCACAAGCCTCACTGTAACACTCTGATATACACCACACCCCTCACTATAAAACTCTGATATATCCCAGACCGCTCGCTGTAACACTCTGATATACCCCATACCCCTCACTGTGACAATCTGATATATTCCACACCCCTCACTTTAACACTGTGATATACAACACACCCCTCACTGTAACACTCTGATATACCCCTCACTGTAACACTCTGATATACCCCACACCCTCACTATAACACTCTGATATACCCCACACCCCTCACTGTAACACTCTGATATATCCCACACAACCGAATGTAACACTCGGATATATTACACACCCCTTGCTGTAACAGTCTGATATATCCCACACCCCTCACTGTAACATTGATATATCCCACACCCCTCAATGTAACACAGATATCTCACACACCACTCGCTGTAACACTCTGATATACCCCACACCCCTCACTGTAACACTCTGATATACCCCACAACCCTCACTGTAACAATCTGATATACTCCATAGCCCTTACTGTAACACTCTGATATACACCGCACCCCTCACTGTAACACACTGATATACCCCACACCCCTCACTGTAACACTGAGATATATCCCACACCTATCACTGTAACACTCTGATATACCCCAAAGCCCTCACTGTAACACTGAAATACCCCACACACCTCACTGTAACACTCTGATATACACCACACACCTCACTGTAACAATTGATTTACCCCACACCCATCACTGTAACACTCTGATCCACCCCAAACACCTCACTGTGACAACTGATTTACCCCACACTCCTCACTGTAACACTCTGATACACCACACACCCATCAGTGTAACACTCTGATATACCCCACACCCCTCACTGTAACAATCTGATATAGTCCATACCCAACACTGTAACATTCTGATATACCCGACACCCTTCACTGTAACAATCTGATATATCCCACACCCCTCAATGTAACACTGATGTCTCACACACCACTCGCTGTAACACTCTGATATACCCCACACCCCTCAATGTAATACTCTGATATACCCCACACCCCTCACTGCAACACTCTGGTATATCCCACACCCCCTACTGTAACACTCTTGTACACCCCTCAATCATCAGTGTAACACTCTGACATACCCCACACGCCTCACTGCAACACTCTGATATACCCCTCACGCCTCACTGTAACACTCTAATATACCCCATTCCCCACACTGTAACACTCTGACATACCCCACACCACTCACTATAACAATCTATGATGTAACCCACACACCTCAATATTACACTCTGAAATATCCCTCACCTCTCACTTTAACACTGATATAACCCACACCCTTCACTGTAACACTCTGATATATCCCACATCCCACACCACTCACTGTAACACTCTGATATACCCCACACCCCTTATTGTAACACTCTGATATATCCCACACCCCTCACTTTAACACTCTGATATATCCCACACCTCTCACTGTAACACTCTGATATACCACACACCCATCAATGTAACAATCTGATATACCCCACACCCCTCACTCCAACACTCTGCAATACCCACACCCCTCATGTAACACTGATATACCCCACACCCCTCACTGTAATACTCTGAAATATGCCACACCCCACACTGTAACACTCTGATATACCCACACACCTCAGTGTCACCCTGATATACCCCACACGCCTCACTGTAACACTCGCATATAACCCACAACCCTCACTGTAACAATCTGATATGCCCCACACCCCTCGCTGTAACACTCTGATATAATCACACCCCTTACTGTAACACTCTGATATATCACACTCCCCTCAATGTAACACTGATATACCCCACACCCCTCAATGTAACGTTCTGGAACACCCCACACTCTTCACTGTAACACTCTGATAAATCCCATACCCCTCACTGTAACACTCTGATATGCACCACACCCCTCACTGTAACACTCTGATATACCCCAAAACGCTCATTGTAACACTCTGATATATCCCACACCCCTCACTCTAACACCCTGATATACACCACACCCCTCACTGTAACACTCTGATATACCCCTGAATGTAACACTCTGATATATCCCACACCCCTCACTCTAACACCCTGATATATCCCACACCCCTCACTTTAACACTCTGATACACACCACACCCATCAGTGTAACACTCTGATATACCCCTCACCCCTCATTGTAACACATTGTTATACCCCACACCCCTCACTGTAACACTCTAATACACACCACACCAATCAATGTAACACACTGATATACCCCTCTCCCCTTCTGTAACACTCTGATATATCCCACACCCCTCATTGCAACAGCCTGAAATACCCCACACACCTCACCGTTACACTCTGATATATATCACACCCCTCACTGCAACACTCTGATACAACCCACTCCCCTCACTGTAACGCTCTGACATATCCCACACCACTCACTGGAACACTCTGATATACCCCACACCCCTCACTGTAACACTGAAATACACCACACACCTCACTATAAGACTCTGATATACCCCACACAGCTCACTGCAAAAATTGATTTACCCCACACCCCTCACTGTAACAACTGATTTACCCCACACACCTCACTGAAACACTCTGATCCACCCCACACCCATCAGTGTAACACTCTGATATATCCCACAACCCTCACTGTAACATTCTGATATACCCCACACCCCTCACTGTAACACTCTGATATACCCCACACCCCTCACTGTAACACTCTGATATATCCCACACCCCTCACTGTAACACTCTGATACACCCCACACCCATCAGTGTAACACTCTGATACACCCCACACCCCTCACTGTAACACTCTGATATACCGCACACCCCTCACTGTAACAGTCTGATATACCGCACACCCCTCACTGTAACACTCTGATATACCCCACACCCCTCACTGTAACACTCTGATATACCCCACACCCCTCACTGTAACACTCTGATACACCCCACACCCATCAGTGTAACACTCTGATATACCACACACCACTCACTGCAACACTCTGACATATCCCACACCACTCACTGTAACACTCTATCATGTAACCCACACACGTCAATATGACACTCTGAAATACGGCACACACCTCACACTTAGACTCTGATATATCCCACACCCCTCACGTTAAAACTCTGATATACCCCACACCCCTCACTGTAACACTCTGGTATAACACTCACCCCTCACTGTAACACTCTGATATACCCCTCACCCCTCACTGTAACACTCTGATATATCCCACATCCCTCAAAGTAAAACTCTGATATAACCGACAGCCCTCACTGTAACACTTTGATATACCCCACACCCCTCACTGTAACACTCTGATATAGCCCACACCCCTCACTGTAACACTCTGATAAATCCCACACCCCTCACTGTAACTCTCTGATATACCCCACACCCCTCATTGTAACACTCTGATACATCCCACACCCCTCACTGTAAAAGTCTGATATACCCCACACACCTCACTGTAACACTCTGATATACCCCACACCCCTCCATAGAACACTCTGATATACCCCACAACCCTCACTGTAACACTCTGATATAACGCACACCCCTCACTGTACCAATCTGATATACCCCACACCCCTGACTGTAACACTCTGATATATCCCACACCCCTCACTGTAACACTCTGATATATCCCACACCACTCACTGTAACACTCTGATATATCCCAAATCCCTCAATCGAACACTCTGATATACCCCACAACCCTCACCGTAACACTGTGATATATCCCTCATCCCTCACTGTAACACTCTGATGTACCCCACACCCTCACTGTAACACTCTGATACATCCCACACCCCTCACTGTAAAAGTCTGATATACCGCACACACCTCACTGTAACACTCTGATATACCCACACCCCTCCATAGAACACTCTGATATACCCCACAACCCTCACTGTAACACTATGATATAACGCACACCCCTCACTGTACCAATCTGATATACCCCACACCCCTGACTGTAACACTCTGATAAATCCCACACCACTCACTGTAACACTCTGATATATCCCACACCACTCACTGTAACACTCTGATATATCCCAAACCCCTCAATAGAACATTCTGATATACCCCACGACCCTCACCGTAACACTGTGATATATCCCTCATCCCTCACTGTAACACTCTGATGTACCCCACACCCCTCACTGTAACACACTGATATAACCCACACCCCTCAATGTAACACTCTGATATATCCCACATCCCTCACTGTTACACTCTGATATAACCCACACCCCTTACTTTAACACTCTGATATATCCCACGCCCTTCACTGTAACACTCTGATTTACCCCACACCCCTCACTGTAACACTCTGATATATCCCACATCCCTCACTGTAACACTCTGATATACCCCACACCCCTTACTTTAACACTCTGATATATACCACGCCCCTCACTGTAACACTCTGATTTACCCCACACCCCTCACTGTAACACTCTGATATATCCCACATCCCTCACTGTAACACTCTGATATATCCCACACCCCTCAATGTAACACTCTGATATATCCCACATTCCTCACTGTAACACTCTGAAATACCCCACACCCCTCACTGTAACACTCTGTTCTATCCCACACCACTCACTGTAACACTCTGATATACACCACACCCCTCACTCTAACACTCTGATATACAATGCAACCCTCATTGTAACACTCTGATATATCCCAAACACCTCACTGTAACACTCTGATATACCCCAAACCCCTCACTGTCACACTCTAATATATCACACACCCCTCACTATAACACTCAGATATACCCCTTACTGTAACACTCTGATATATCCCACATCCCTCACTGTAACACTCTGATATACCCCACACCCCTTACTTTAACACTCTGATATGCCCAACAACCCTCACTGTAACACTCTGATATACCCCACACCCCTCACTATAACACTCTGATATATCCCACACCCCTCACTGTAACACACTGATATATCCCACACCCCTCACTGTAACACACTGATATACCCCACACCCCTCACTGTAACACTCTGATATACCCCACAGCCCTCACTGTAACACTCTGATATATCCCACACACCTCACTGTAACACTCTGATATATCCCATACACCTCACAGTAACACTCTGATATACCCCACACACCTCACTGAAACACTCTGATACACCTCACACCCCTCACTTTAACACTGATATACCCCACACACCTCACGGTAACACTCTGATATACCCCACACTCCTCACTGTAAACCTCTGATATACCCCACACCCCTCACTGTAACACTGATATACCCCACACCCCTCACTGTAACACTTTGATATACCCCACACACCTCACTGAAAAACTCTGACATACCCCACACACCTCACTGTAACACTCTGATATATCCCACACACCTCACTATAACACTCTGATATACACCACACCGCTCACTGTAACACTGATACACCCCACACACCTCAAAGTAACTCTCAGATATATCCCACACCCCTCACTGTAACACTCTGATATACCCCAAACCCCTCACTGTAACAATCTGGTATACTCCATACCCAACACTGTAACATTCAGATATACGCCACACCCTTCACTGTAACACTCTGATATACACCACACTCCTCACTGTAACATTCTGATATACCCCACACCCCTCACTGTAACACTCTGATGTATCCCGCACCCCTAACAATTACAATCTGATTTATCCCACACCCCTCACTGTTACAATCTGATATACCCCACACCCCTCACTGTAACACTCTGATATAACCCACAGCCGTCACTGTAACACTGTGATATATCCCACACCCCTCACTGTAACACTCAGATATACCTCAAACCACTCACTGTAACGCTCTGATATACCCGACACCCCTCATTGTAACACTCAGATATACCCCACACCGCTCACATTAGCACTCTGATATACCCCACACCCCTCACTGTAACACTCTGATATACCCCACACCCCTCACTATAACACTCTGATATATCCCAGACCGCTCACTGTAACACTCTGATATATACCACACCCGGCACTGTAATACTCTGATATATCCCACACCCCTCACTGTAACACTATAATACACTCCACAACCTTCACTGTAACACTCTGATACACCCAACACCCATCTGTGTAACACTCTGATATACCCCTCACCCCTCACTGTAAAACTCTGGTATACCCCACACCCCTCACTGTAACCCTAATATACCCCACGCCTCATATTAAAAGTCTGACAGATCCCTCACCGCACCCTGTAACACTGTTATACCCCACACACCACACTGAAACACTCTGATAAACCCCACACACCTCACTGTAACACTCTGATATATCCCACAACCCTCAGTGTAACACTCTGATATACACCACACTCCTCACTGTAAACCTCTGATAAACCCCACACTCCTCACTGTAACACTGATATACCCCACACCCCTCACTGTAAATCTCTGACATACCCCACACCCCTCACTGTAACAGTCTGATATAACCCACACCCCTCACTGTAACACTCTGATATACCCCACACTCCTCATTGTAACACTCTGATATATCCCGCACCCCTAACAGTAACAATCTGATATATCCCACACCCCTCACTGTTACACTCTGATATAACCACAGCCCTCACTGTAACACTGATATACCCCACACCTCTCACTGTAACACTCTGATATACCCCACACCCCTCACTGTAACAATCTGATATATCCCACACCCCTCACTGTAACACTCTGATATATCCCACACCCCTCACTGTAATACTCTGATATACCCCACACCCCTCACTGTAACAATCTGATATATCTCAAACCCCTCACTTAACACTCTGATATACACCACACCCCTCACTGTAACACTCTGATATACACCACACCCCTCACTATAAGACTGATATATCCCAGACCGCTCACTGTAACACTCTGATATACCCCAAACCCCTCACTGTAACACTCTGATATATCCCACACCCCTCACTGTAACAATCTGATATATCTCAAACCCCTCACTTAACACTCTGATATACACCACACCCCTCACTGTAACACTCTGATATACCCCTCAATGTAACACACTGAAATACCCCACACCCCTCACATTAACACTCTGATATACCCCACACCCCTCACTGTAACACTCTGATATATCCCACACCACTCAACGTAACACTCGGATATATTACACACCCCTTGCTGTAACATTGATATATCCCACACCCCTCACTGCAACACTGATATCTCACACACCACTCGCTGTAACACTCTGATATACACCACATCCCTCACTGTAACACTCTGATATACCCCACACCCCTCACTGTAACACTCTGATATACGCCACACCCCTCACTGTAACACTCTGATATACTCCATAGCCCTCACTGTAACACTCAGATATACCCCACACCCCTCACTGTAACACTCTGATATACCCCACACCCCTCACTGTAACACTGAGATATATCCCACACCAATCACTGTAACACTCTGATATACCCCACACACCTCACTGTGACAACTGATTTACCCCACACCCCTCACTGTAACACTCTGATATACCCCACATCCCTCACTGTACCACTCTGATATACTCCATAGCCCTTACTGTAACACTCTGATATACACCGCACCCCTCACTGTAACACACTGATATACCCCACACCCCTCACTGTAACACTGCGATTTATCCCACACCTATCACTGTAACACTCTGATATAGCCCACACCCCTCACTGTAACACTGAAATACACTACACACCTCACTGTAACACTCTGATATACCCCACACACCTCACTGTAACAATTGATTTAACCCCCACCCATCACTGTAACACTCCGATAAACCCCACACCCCTCACTGTAACACTCTGATATACCCCACACCCATCACTGTAACACTCTGATATACCCCACACCCCTCATGTAAGACTCTGATATATCCCACACCTCTCACTGTAACACTCTGATATATCCCACACCCCGCACTGTAACACTCTGATTTAACCCACATCACTCACTGTAACACTCTGATATATCACACACCCCTCACTGTAACACTCTGATACACCCAACACCCATCTGTGTAACACTCTGATATACCCCTCACCCCGCACTGTAACACTCTGATATACCCCACACCCCTCACTGTAAATCTCTGATGTACCCCTCACCCCTCACTGTAACACTCTGATATACCCCACACCCCTCACTGTAAAACTCTGATATACCCCACACCCCTCACTGTAAAACTCTGATATACCCCACACCCCTCACTGTAAAACTCTGATATACCCCACACTCCTCACTGTAACCCTAATATACCCCACGCCCTCATATTAACAGTCTGACATATCCATCACCGCACTCTGTAACGCTGTTATATCCCACACACCTCACTGAAACACTCCAATATACCCCACACACCTCACTGTAACAATCTGATATATCCCACAACCCTCACTGTAAAACTCTGATATACCCCACACTCCTCACTGTAACCCTCTGATATACCCCACACTCCTCACTGTAACACTGATATACCCCCACACCCCTCACTGTAAAACTCTGACATACCACACGACTCTCACTGTAACACTTTATGATGTAACCCACAAACCTCAATATGACACTCTGATATACCCCACACCCCTCACTGTAACACTCTGATATATCCCACACCCCTTACTGTAACACTGATATGCCCCACATCCCTCACTGTAACACACTGATATACCCCACACCCCTCACTATAACACTCTGATATACCCCACACCCCTCAATGTAACACTCTGATATACCCAACACCCCCTCACTGTAACACTCTGATATATCCCACACCCCTCACTGTAACACTCTGATATACCGCACACCCCTCACTGTAACAATCTGATTTCCTCCATACCCAACACTGTAACATTCTGATATACCCCACACCCTTCACTGTAACACTCTGATATACCCCACACCCCTCACTGTAACACTCTGATATATCCCACACCCCTCACTGTAACACTCTGATATACACGACACCCCTAACTATAAAACTCTGATATATCCCTGACCGCTCACTGTAACACTCTGATATACCCCAAACCCCTCACTGTAACACTCTGATATACCCCACACCCCTCACTGTAACACTCTGATATATCCCACACCACTCAATGTAACACTCGGATATATCCCACACAACCCAATGTAAAACTCGGATATATTACACACCCCTTGCTGTAACAGTCTGATATATCCCACACCCCTCACTGTAAAATTGATATATCCCACACCCCTCAATGTAACACTGATATCTCACACACCACTCGCTGTAACACTCTGATATACCCCACACCCCTCACTGTAACACCATGATATACCCCACACCCCACACTGTAACAATCTGATATACGCCATAGCCCTTACTGTAACACTCTGAAAAACACCGCACTCCTCACTGTAACACACTGATATACCCCACACCCCTCACTGTAACACTGAGATATATCCTACACCTATCACTGTTAACACTCTGATATACCCCACACCCCTCACTGTAACACTGAAATACACTACACACCTCACTGTAACAATCTGATATATCCCACACCCCTCACTTTCACACTCTGATATACACCACACCCCTCACTGTAACACTCTGATCTACCCTCACTGTAAGATTCTGATATACCCCACACCCCTCACTTTAAGACTCTGATATACGCCACACCCCTCACTGTAACACTCTGATATATCCCACACCACTCAATGTAACACTCGGATATATTACATACCCCTTGCTGTAACAGTCAGATATATCCCACACCCCTCGCTGTAACATTGATATATCCCACACCCCTCAATGTAACACTGATATCTCACACACCACTCGCTGTAACAATCTGATATACACCACACCCCTCACTGTAACACTCTGATATACCCCACACCCCTCACTGTAACACTCTGATATACTCCATAGCCCTTACTGTATCACTCTGATATACACCGCACCCCTCAGTGTAACACACTGATATACCCCACACCCCTCACTGTAACACTGAGATATATCCCACACCTATCACTGTAATACTCTGATATACCACACACCCCTCACTGTAACACTGAAATACATTACACACCTCACTGTAACACTCTGATATACCCCACACACCTCACTGTAACAAATCATTTACCCCACACCCATCACTTTAACACTCTGATACACCCCAAACACCTCACTGTGACAATTGATTTACCCCACACCCCTCACTGTAACACTCTGATACACCCCACACCCATCACTGTGACACTCTGATATACCCCACACCCCTCACTGTAACACTCTGATATACCCCACACCCCTCACTGTAACACTCTGATATACCCCACACCCCTCACTGTAACACTCTGATATATCCCACACCCCTCACTGTAACACTCTTGTACACCCCTCAATCATCAGTGTAACACTCTGATATACCGCACACCCCTCACTGTAACACTCTGACATACACCACACGCCTCACAGCAACACTCTGATATACCCCACACGCCTCAATGTAACACTCTTATATACCCCATAACCCTCACTGTAACACTCTGACATACCCCACACCACTAACTATAACAATCTCTAATGTAACCCTCACACCTCAATATGACACTCTGAAATACCCCTCACCTCTCACTTTAACACTGATATAACCCACACCCTTCACTGTAACACTCTGATATATCCCACATCCCACACCTCTCACTGTAAGAATCTGATATACCCCACACCCCTCACTGTAACACTCTGATATACCCACACCCCTCAGTGTAACACTGATATACCCCACACCCCTCACTGTAACACTGATATACCCCACACCCCTCACTCTAACACTCGCATATACTCCACAACCCTCACTGTAAAAATCTGATATACCCCACACCCCTCACTGTAACACTGATATACCCCACACCTCTCACTGTAACACTCTGAAGTACCCCACACCCCTCACTGTAACACTCTGATATATCCCACACACCTCACTGTAACACTCAGATATATCCCACAGCCCTCACTGTAACACTCTGATATACCCCACACCCCACACTGTAACACTCTGATATACCCCAAACCACCCACTGTAACACTCTGATACATCCCACAATCCTCACTGTAACACTCTGATATACACCACACCACTCACTATAAAACTCTGATATATCCCAGACCGCTCACTGTAACACTCTGATATACCCCACACCCCTCACTGTAACAATCTGATATATTCCACACCCCTCACTTTAACACTCTGATATACACCACACCCCTCACTGTAACACTCTGATATACCCCACACCCTCACTATAACACTCTGATATACCCCACACCCCTCACTATAACACTCTGATATATCCCACACCACCCAATGTAACACTCGGATATATTACACACCCCTTGCTATAACAGTCTGATATATCCCACACCCCTCACTGTAACATTGATATATCCCACACCCCTCAATGTAACACTGATATCTCACACACCGCTCGCTGTAACACTCTGATATACCCCACACCCCTCACTGTAACACTCTGATATACCCCACACCCCTCACTGTAACAATCTGATATACTCCATAGCCCTTACTGTAACACTCTGATATACACCGCACCCCTCACTGTAAAACACTGATATACCCCACACCCCTCACTGCAACACTGAGATATATCCCACACCTATCACTGTAACACTCTGATATACCCCACACACCTCACTGTAACACTCTGATATACCCCACAAACCTCACTGTAACAATTGATTTACCCCACACTCATCACTGTAACACTCTGATACACACCAAACACCTCACTGTGGCAACTGATTTACCCCACACCCCTCACTGTAACACTCTGATACACCACACACCCATCAGTGTAACACTCTGATATACCCCAGACCCTTCACTGTAACAATCTGATATAGTCCATACACAACACTGTAACATTCAGATATACCCGACACCCTTCACTGTAACACTCTGATATACCCCACACCCCTCACTGTAACAATCTGATATATCCCGCACCCCTCACTGTAACACTCTGATATACCCCACACTCCTCACTGTAACACTCTGATATATCCCGCACCCCTTACAGTAACAATCTGATAAATCCCACACCCCTCACCGTAACACTATGATATACCCACAGCCCTCACTGTAACACTGATATACCCCACACCTCTCACTGTAACACTCTGATATACCCCACACCCCTCACTGTAACACTCTGATATATCCCACACCCCTCACTGTAACACTCTGATATATCCCACACCCCTCACTGTAACACTCTGATATATCCCACACCCCTCACTGTAACACTCTGATATACCTCACACCCCTCACTGTAACACTCTGATATACCCCACACCCCTCACTTTAACACTCTGATATACCTCACACCCCACACGATAACAGTCTTATATACACCAAACCACTCACTGTAACACTCTGATACATCCCACAAGCCTCACTGTAACACTCTGATATACACCACACCCCTCACTATAAAACTCTGATATATCCCAGACCGCTCGCTGTAACACTCTGATATACCCCATACCCCTCACTGTGACAATCTGATATATTCCACACCCCTCACTTTAACACTGTGATATACAACACACCCCTCACTGTAACACTCTGATATACCCCTCACTGTAACACTCTGATATACCCCACACCCTCACTATAACACTCTGATATACCCCACACCCCTCACTGTAACACTCTGATATATCCCACACAACCGAATGTAACACTCGGATATATTACACACCCCTTGCTGTAACAGTCTGATATATCCCACACCCCTCACTGTAACATTGATATATCCCACACCCCTCAATGTAACACAGATATCTCACACACCACTCGCTGTAACACTCTGATATACCCCACACCCCTCACTGTAACACTCTGATATACCCCACAACCCTCACTGTAACAATCTGATATACTCCATAGCCCTTACTGTAACACTCTGATATACACCGCACCCCTCACTGTAACACACTGATATACCCCACACCCCTCACTGTAACACTGAGATATATCCCACACCTATCACTGTAACACTCTGATATACCCCAAAGCCCTCACTGTAACACTGAAATACCCCACACACCTCACTGTAACACTCTGATATACACCACACACCTCACTGTAACAATTGATTTACCCCACACCCATCACTGTAACACTCTGATCCACCCCAAACACCTCACTGTGACAACTGATTTACCCCACACTCCTCACTGTAACACTCTGATACACCACACACCCATCAGTGTAACACTCTGATATACCCCACACCCCTCACTGTAACAATCTGATATAGTCCATACCCAACACTGTAACATTCTGATATACCCGACACCCTTCACTGTAACAATCTGATATATCCCACACCCCTCAATGTAACACTGATGTCTCACACACCACTCGCTGTAACACTCTGATATACCCCACACCCCTCAATGTAATACTCTGATATACCCCACACCCCTCACTGCAACACTCTGGTATATCCCACACCCCCTACTGTAACACTCTTGTACACCCCTCAATCATCAGTGTAACACTCTGACATACCCCACACGCCTCACTGCAACACTCTGATATACCCCTCACGCCTCACTGTAACACTCTAATATACCCCATTCCCCACACTGTAACACTCTGACATACCCCACACCACTCACTATAACAATCTATGATGTAACCCACACACCTCAATATTACACTCTGAAATATCCCTCACCTCTCACTTTAACACTGATATAACCCACACCCTTCACTGTAACACTCTGATATATCCCACATCCCACACCACTCACTGTAACACTCTGATATACCCCACACCCCTTATTGTAACACTCTGATATATCCCACACCCCTCACTTTAACACTCTGATATATCCCACACCTCTCACTGTAACACTCTGATATACCACACACCCATCAATGTAACAATCTGATATACCCCACACCCCTCACTCCAACACTCTGCAATACCCACACCCCTCATGTAACACTGATATACCCCACACCCCTCACTGTAATACTCTGAAATATGCCACACCCCACACTGTAACACTCTGATATACCCACACACCTCAGTGTCACCCTGATATACCCCACACGCCTCACTGTAACACTCGCATATAACCCACAACCCTCACTGTAACAATCTGATATGCCCCACACCCCTCGCTGTAACACTCTGATATAATCACACCCCTTACTGTAACACTCTGATATATCACACTCCCCTCAATGTAACACTGATATACCCCACACCCCTCAATGTAACGTTCTGGAACACCCCACACTCTTCACTGTAACACTCTGATAAATCCCATACCCCTCACTGTAACACTCTGATATGCACCACACCCCTCACTGTAACACTCTGATATACCCCAAAACGCTCATTGTAACACTCTGATATATCCCACACCCCTCACTCTAACACCCTGATATACACCACACCCCTCACTGTAACACTCTGATATACCCCTGAATGTAACACTCTGATATATCCCACACCCCTCACTCTAACACCCTGATATATCCCACACCCCTCACTTTAACACTCTGATACACACCACACCCATCAGTGTAACACTCTGATATACCCCTCACCCCTCATTGTAACACATTGTTATACCCCACACCCCTCACTGTAACACTCTAATACACACCACACCAATCAATGTAACACACTGATATACCCCTCTCCCCTTCTGTAACACTCTGATATATCCCACACCCCTCATTGCAACAGCCTGAAATACCCCACACACCTCACCGTTACACTCTGATATATATCACACCCCTCACTGCAACACTCTGATACAACCCACTCCCCTCACTGTAACGCTCTGACATATCCCACACCACTCACTGGAACACTCTGATATACCCCACACCCCTCACTGTAACACTGAAATACACCACACACCTCACTATAAGACTCTGATATACCCCACACAGCTCACTGCAAAAATTGATTTACCCCACACCCCTCACTGTAACAACTGATTTCCCCCACACACCTCACTGAAACACTCTGATCCACCCCACACCCATCAGTGTAACACTCTGATATATCCCACAACCCTCACTGTAACATTCTGATATACCCCACACCCCTCACTGTAACACTCTGATATACCCCACACCCCTCACTGTAACACTCTGATATATCCCACACCCCTCACTGTAACACTCTGATACACCCCACACCCATCAGTGTAACACTCTGATACACCCCACACCCCTCACTGTAACACTCTGATATACCGCACACCCCTCACTGTAACAGTCTGATATACCGCACACCCCTCACTGTAACACTCTGATATACCCCACACCCCTCACTGTAACACTCTGATATACCCCACACCCCTCACTGTAACACTCTGATACACCCCACACCCATCAGTGTAACACTCTGATATACCACACACCACTCACTGCAACACTCTGACATATCCCACACCACTCACTGTAACACTCTATCATGTAACCCACACACGTCAATATGACACTCTGAAATACGGCACACACCTCACACTTAGACTCTGATATATCCCACACCCCTCACGTTAAAACTCTGATATACCCCACACCCCTCACTGTAACACTCTGGTATAACACTCACCCCTCACTGTAACACTCTGATATACCCCTCACCCCTCACTGTAACACTCTGATATATCCCACATCCCTCAAAGTAAAACTCTGATATAACCGACAGCCCTCACTGTAACACTTTGATATACCCCACACCCCTCACTGTAACACTCTGATATAGCCCACACCCCTCACTGTAACACTCTGATAAATCCCACACCCCTCACTGTAACTCTCTGATATACCCCACACCCCTCATTGTAACACTCTGATACATCCCACACCCCTCACTGTAAAAGTCTGATATACCCCACACACCTCACTGTAACACTCTGATATACCCCACACCCCTCCATAGAACACTCTGATATACCCCACAACCCTCACTGTAACACTCTGATATAAGGCACACCCCTCACTGTACCAATCTGATATACCCCACACCCCTGACTGTAACACTCTGATATATCCCACACCCCTCACTGTAACACTCTGATATATCCCACACCACTCACTGTAACACTCTGATATATCCCAAATCCCTCAATCGAACACTCTGATATACCCCACAACCCTCACCGTAACACTGTGATATATCCCTCATCCCTCACTGTAACACTCTGATGTACCCCACACCCTCACTGTAACACTCTGATACATCCCACACCCCTCACTGTAAAAGTCTGATATACCGCACACACCTCACTGTAACACTCTGATATACCCACACCCCTCCATAGAACACTCTGATATACCCCACAACCCTCACTGTAACACTATGATATAACGCACACCCCTCACTGTACCAATCTGATATACCCCACACCCCTGACTGTAACACTCTGATATATCCCACACCACTCACTGTAACACTCTGATATATCCCACACCACTCACTGTAACACTCTGATATATCCCAAACCCCTCAATAGAACATTCTGATATACCCCACGACCCTCACCGTAACACTGTGATATATCCCTCATCCCTCACTGTAACACTCTGATGTACCCCACACCCCTCACTGTAACACACTGATATAACCCACACCCCTCAATGTAACACTCTGATATATCCCACATCCCTCACTGTTACACTCTGATATAACCCACACCCCTTACTTTAACACTCTGATATATCCCACGCCCTTCACTGTAACACTCTGATTTA
Organism: Isurus oxyrinchus; assembly: GCA_026770705.1. Lineage (NCBI taxonomy): Eukaryota > Metazoa > Chordata > Chondrichthyes > Lamniformes > Lamnidae > Isurus > Isurus oxyrinchus. Next base: position 112,874 of record JANJGN010001281.1, on the reverse strand, counting down.
CCCCACACCCCTCACTGTAACACTCTGATATATCCCACATCCCTCACTGTAACACTCTGATATACCCCACACCCCTTACTTTAACACTCTGATATATACCACGCCCCTCACTGTAACACTCTGATTTACCCCACACCCCTCACTGTAACACTCTGATATATCCCACATTCCTCACTGTAACACTCTGAAATACCCCACACCCCTCACTGTAACACTCTGTTCTATCCCACACCACTCACTGTAACACTCTGATATACACCACACCCCTCACTCTAACACTCTGATATACAATGCAACCCTCATTGTAACACTCTGATATATCCCAAACACCTCACTGTAACACTCTGATATACCCCAAACCCCTCACTGTCACACTCTAATATATCACACACCCCTCACTATAACACTCAGATATACCCCTTACTGTAACACTCTGATATATCCCACATCCCTCACTGTAACACTCTGATATACCCCACACCCCTTACTTTAACACTCTGATATGCCCAACAACCCTCACTGTAACACTCTGATATACCCCACACCCCTCACTGTAACACTCTGATATAAACCACACCCCTCACTGTAACACTCAGATATAATCCACACCCCTCACTGTAACAATGATATATCACACACCCCTCGCTGTAACACTCTGATATACCCCACACCCCTCGCTGTAACACTCTGATATACCCCACACCCCTCACTGTAACATTCTGATATACACCACACCCCTCACTGTAACACTCTGATATACACGACACCCCTCATTGTAACACTCTGATAAATCCCACACCCCTCACTGTAACACTCTGATATACCCCTCACCCCTCACTGTAACAACTGATTTACCCCACACCCCTCACTTTAACACTCTGGTACACCCCTCACCCATCAGTGTAACACTCGCATATATCCCACACCCCTCACTGTAACACTCTGATACACCCCACACCCCTCACTGTAACACTCTGATATACCCCACACACCACACATTAACAATCTGATAAACCCCACAACCCTCACTGTAATAACTGATTTACCCCACACCCCTCACTGTAACAACTGATTTATCCCACACCCCTCTCTTTAACACTCTGATAGTCCCCACACCCATCAGTGTAAGTCTCTGAAAAACAACACACCACTCACTGTAACACTCTGATATACCCCACACCACTCACTGTAACACTCTGAAATACCCCACACCCCTCACTGTAACAAATTGATATACGCCACACTCCTCACTGTAACACTCTGATATACCCCACACCCCTCACTGTAACACTCTGATATACCCACACCCCTCACTGTAACACTCTGATATACCCCACACCCCTCTCTGCAGCACTTTGATATATCCCACACCCCTCAATGTAACAATCTGCTGTACCCCACAGCCCTCACTGTAACACTCTGATATATCCCACACCCCTCAATGTAACACTCTGATATATCCCTCAGCCCTCACTGTAACACTCTGTTATACCCCACACCCCTCAATGTAACAATCTGATATGCCCCACACCCTTCACTGTAATACTCTGATATATCCCACACCCCTCACTGTAACACTCTGATATATCCCACATCCCTAACTGTAACTCTCTGATATGTCCCACATCCCTCACTGTAACACTGTGAAATACCCCACACCCCTCACTGTAACACTCTGATATATCCCACACCCCTCAATGTAACACTCTGATATATCCCTCAGCCCTCACTGTAACACTCTGTTATACCCCACACCCCTCAATGTAACAATCTGATATATCCCACACCCCTCACTGTAACACTCTGCTGTACACCACACCCCTCACTGTAACACTCTGATATACTCCACAGCCCTCACTGTAACACTCTGATATACACCGCACCCCTCACTGTAACCTCTGATATACCCCACATCCTTCAATGTAACACTGAAAAGCACCACGCACCTCACTGTAAGACTCTGATATACCCCACACAGCTCACTGTAACAATTGATTTACCCCACACCGCTCACTGAAACACTCTGATACACCCCAAACACCTCACTGTGACAACTGATTTACCCCACACCCATCAGTGTAACACTCTGATATAGCCCACTCGCCTCACTGTAACACTCTGATATATCCTACACCCTTCACTGTAACACTGTGATAAACCCGACACCCCTCACTGTTACACTCTATGATGTAACCCACACACCTCAATATGACACTGTGATATACCCTACACAGCTCACTGCTACAGCCTATGATGTAACCCACACACCTCAATATGACATTCTGAAATATCCCTCACCTCTCATTGTAACACTGATATAACCCACACCCTTCACTGTAACACTGTGATATACCCCACACCCCTCACTGTAACACTGTGATATATTCCACACCCCACACTGTAACACTCTGATATATCCCACACCCCTCACTGTAACACTCTGATATACTCCACACCACTCACTGTAACACTCTGATATACCCCAAACACCTCACTGTAACACTGATATATCCCACACCCCACACTGTCACTCTCTGATATATCCCACACCTCTCACAGTAACACTCTGATATACCACTCACCCTTAATGTAACAATCTGATATACCCCACACCCCTCACTCTAACACTCTGAAATACCCACACCCCTGACTGTAACACTGACATACCCCACACGCAACACTGTAACACTCTGATATATCCCACACCCCTCACTGTAACACTCGCATATACCCCACAACCCTCACTGTAACACTATGATATACCCCCACCCCTTACTGTAACACTCTGATATATCACACTCCCCTCAAAGTAACACTCATATACCCCACACCCCTCACTGTAACGCTCTGCTACACCCCACACTCTTCACTGTAACACTCTGTTATATCCCACAACCCTCACTGTAACACTCAGATATACCCCACACACCACAATGTAACAACTGATTTCCCCCACACCCCTCACTGTAACACTCTGATAGACCCCACACCCCTCACTGTAACACTCTGATATATCCCACACCCCTCAATGTAACACTCTGATATACCCCTCTCTCCTCACTGTAACACTCTGATATACCCCACACCCCTCACTGTAACACTCTGATATATCCCACACCCCTCACTGTAACACTCTGATATATCCCACAGCCCTCACTGTAACACTCTGATATACCCCACACCCCTCACTGTAACACTCTGATATAGCCCACACGCCTCACTGTAACACTCTGATATATCCTACACCCTTCACTGTAACACTGTGATAAACCCCACACCCCTCACTGTTACACTCTGACATACCCCACACCACTCACTGTAACACTCTATGATGTAACCCACACACCTCAATATGACACTGTGGTATACCCTACACAGCTCACTACTACAGTCTATGATGTAACCCACACACCTCAATATGACATTCTGAAATATCCCTCACCTCTCATTGTAACACTGTTATACCCCACACCCTTCACTGTAACACTCTGATATACCCCACACCCCTCACTGTAACACTGTGATATATTCCACACCCCACACTGTAACACTCTGATATATCCCACATCCCTCACTGTAACACTCTGATATACCCCACACCCCTCACTGTAACACTCTGATATACCCCACACCACTCACTGTAACACTCTGATATACCCCAAACACCTCACTGTAACACTGATATATCCCACAACCCACACTGTCACTCTCTGATATATCCCACACCTCTCACAGTAACACTCTGATATACCACACACCCTTAATGTAACAATCTGATATACCCCACACCCCTCACTCTAACACTCTGAAATACCCACACCCCTGACTGTAACACTGACATACCCCACACGCAACACTGTAACACTCTGATATACCCCACACCCCTCACTGTAATAGTCTGAAATATCCCACACCCCTCACTGTAACACTCTGAAATACCCCACACCCCTCACTGTAACACTCTGATATATCCCACACGCCTCACTGTAACACTCGCATATACCCCACAACCCTCACTGTAACAATCTTATATGCCCCACACCCCTCGCTGTAACACTATGATATACCCACACCCCTTACTGTAACACTCTGATATATCACACTCCCCTCAATGTAACACTCATATACCCCACACCCCTCACTGTAACGCTCTGCTACACCCCACACTCTTCACTGTAACACTCTGATATATCCCACAACCCTCACTGTAACACTCTGATATATCCCACACCCCTCATACTAACACCCTGATATACACCACACCCCTCACTGTAACACTCTGATATGCCCCTCAATGTAACACTCTGATATATCCCACACCCCTCACTGTAACACTCTGATATATCCCAAACACCTCACTGTAACACTCTGATATACCCCTCACTGTAACACTCTGATATACCCAACACCCCTCACTGTAACACTCTGATATACCCCATACCCCTCACTGTAACACTCAGATATAAACCGCACCCCTCACTGTAACACTCAGATATAATCCATAGCCCTCACTGTAACATTCTGATATACACCACACCCCTCACTGTAACACTCTGATATACCCCACACCCCTCACTGTAACAACTGATTTACCCCACACCCCTCACTGTAACACTCTGATATATCCCACACCACTCACTGTAACACTCTGATATACCCCACACCACACACTGTAACACTCTGATATACCCCACACCCCTCACTGTAACACTCTGATATACCCCACACCCCTCACTGTAACAACTGATTTACCCCACACCCCTCACTGTAACACTCTGGTACACCCCTCACCCATCAGTGTAACACACGCATATATCCCACACCCCTCACTTTAACACTCTGATACACCCCACACCCATCAGTGTAACACTCTGATATACCCCACACCCATCAGTGTAACACTCTGAAATACCCCACACCCCTCGCTGTAACAAATTGATATACCCCACACCCCTCACTGTAACTCTCTGATATACCCCACACCCATCAGTGTAACACTCTGAAATACCCCACACCCCTCACTGTAACAAATTGATATACCCCACACCCCTCACTGTAACACTCTGATACACACCACACCAATCAATGTAACACGGTGATATACCCCTCACCCCTTCTGTAACACTCTGATATATCCCACACCACTCACTGCAACAGTCTGATATACCCCACACACCTCACCGTAACACTCTGATATATCCCACACCCCTCACTGTAACAATCTGATATACCCCACACCCCTCACTGTAACACTCTGATATACCCCACACCCCTCACTGTAACACTCTGATATACCCCACACCCCTCATTTTAACACTCTGATATATCCCACACCCCTCACATTAACACTGATATAACCCACACCCCTCACTGTAACACTCTGATATATCTCACCCCCCTCACTGTAACACTCTGATATATCCCACACCCCTCACTGTAACATTCTGATATACCCCACACCCCTCACTGTAACACTCTGATATACCCCACACCCCTCACTGTAACACTCTGATATACCCCACACCCCTCTCTGTAACACTCTGATATATCCCACACCCCTCACTTTTACACTCTGATATATCCCACATCACTCACTGTAACACTCTGTTATATCCCACATCCCTCACTGTAACTCTCTGATATTTCCCACACCCCTCACTTTAACACTCTGATATATCCCACACCCCTCACTGTCACAGTCTGATATACCCCACACCCCTCACTGTAACACTCTGATTATATCCCACACCCCTCACTTTACCACTCTGATATTTCCCACACCCCTCACTTTAACACTCTGATATTTCCCGCACCCCTCACTTTAACACTCTGATATATCCCACACCCCTCACTTTAACAGTCTGATAGACCCCACACCGCTCACTGTAACACTCTGATATACCCCACACCCCTCACTGTAACACTCTGATATATCCCACATCCCTCACTGTAACACTCTGATATACCCCACACCCCTCACTGTAACACTCTGATATACCCCACACCCCTCACTGTAACATTCTGATATATCCCACACCCCTCACTGTAAGACTCTGATATATCCCACACCACTCACTGTAACACTCTGATATACCCCACACCACTCACTCTAACACTCTGATATACCCCACACCAATCACTGTAACACTGATATACCCCACACCCCTCACTCTAACACTCTGATATATCCCTCACCCCTCACTGTAACACTCTGATATACCCCACACCCCTCACTGTAACACTCTGATATACCCCACACCCCTCAGTGTAACACTCTGATATATCACACTCCCCTCACTGTAACAATCTGATATACCCCACACCCCTCACTGTAACACTCTGATATACCCCACACCCCTCACTGTAACACTCTGATATACCCCACACCCCTCATTTTAACACTCTGATATATCCCACACCCCTCACATTAACACTCTGATATAACCCACACCCCTCACTGTAACACTCTGATATATCTCACCCCCCTCACTGTAACACTCTGATATATCCCACACCCCTCACTGTAACATTCTGATATACCCCACACCCCTCACTGTAACACTCTGATATACCCCACACCCCTCACTGTAACACTCTGATATACCCCACACCCCTCTCTGTAACACTCTGATATATCCCACACCCCTCAATTTTACACTCTGATATGTCCCACACCCCTCACTGTAACTCTCTGATATACCCCACACCCCTCACTGTAACACTCTGATATACCCCACACCCCTCACTGTAACACTCTGATATACCCCACACCCCTCACTGTAACACTCTGATATACCCCACACCCCTCATGTAACTCCCTGATATACCCCACACCCCTCACTGTAACACTCTGATATACCCCACACCCCTCACTGTAACACTCTGATATACCCCACACCCCTCACTGTAACACTCTGATATACCCCACACCCCTCACTGTAACACTCTGATATACCCCACACCCCTCACTGTAACACTCTGATATATCCCACACCACTCACTGTAACACTCTGATATACCCCACATCCCTCACTGTAACACTCTGATATACTCCACATCCCTCACTGTAACACTCTGATATACCCCACATCCCTCACTGTAACTCTCTGATATACCCCACACCTCTCACTGTAACACTCTGATATACCCCACACCCCTCACTGTAACACTCTGATATACCCCACACCCCTCACTGTAACACTCTGATATGCCCCACACCCCTCACTGTAACACTCTGATATACCCCACACCCCTCACTTTAACACTCTGATATACCCCACATCCCTCACTGTAACACTCTGATATACCCCACACCCCTCACTGTAACACTCTGATATATCCCACACCCCTCACTGTAACTCTCTGATATACCCCACACCCCTCACTGTAACACTCTGATATACCCCACACCCCTCACTGTAACACTCTGATATACCCCACACCCCTCACTGTAACACTCTGATATATCCTACACCACTCACTGTAACACTCTGATATACCCCACACCCCTCACTGTAACACTCTGATATACCCCACATCCCTCACTGTAACACTCTGATATATCCCACACCACTCACTGTAACACTCTGATATACCCCACACCCCTCACTGTAACACTCTGATATAACCCACACCCCTCACTGTAACACTCTGATATACCCCACACCCCTCACTGTAACACTCTGATATACCCCACATCCCTCAGTGTAACACTCTGATATACCCCACACACCTCACTGTAACACTCTGATATATCCCACATCCCTCACTGTAACACTCTGATATATCCCACACCCCTCACTGTAACACTCTGATATACCCCACACCCCTCACTGTAACACTCTGATATACCCCACAAGCTCTGTGTTCTCTTG
>JANJGN010001281.1:0-100000 GCA_026770705.1 Isurus oxyrinchus | reverse complement strand
TACAGTGAGGGGTGTGGGATATATCAGAGTGTTACAGTGAGGGCTGTGGGGTATATCACTGTTACAGTGAGGGGTGTGGGGTATATCAGAGTGTTACAGTGATGGGAGTGGGGTACATCAGAGTGTTACAGTGAGGGCTGTGGGATATATCAGAGTGTTACAGTGAGCGGTGTGGGATATATCAGAGTGTTACAGTGAGGGGTGTGGGATATACCAGAGTGTTACAGTGATGGGGTGTGGGGTATATCAGAGTGTTACAGTGATGGGGGGTGGGATATATCAGAGTGTTACAGTGAGGGGTGTGGGGTATATCAGAGTGTTACAGTGATGGGGGTTGGGATATATCAGAGTGTTACAGTGAGGGGTGTGGGGCATATCAGAGTGTTACAGTGATGTGTGTGGGGTATATCAGGTTGTTACAGTGAGGGCTGTGGGGTATATCAGAGTGTTACAGTGATGGGGGGTGGGATATATCAAAGTGTTACAGTGAGGGGTGTGGGGTATATCAGCGTGTTACAGTGAGGGGTGTGGGAACTATCAGAGTGTGACACTGATGGGTGTGGCATATATCAGAGTGTAATAGTGAGTGGTGTGGGTTATATCAGAGTGTTACATTGAGGGATGTGGGGTATATCGGAGAGTTACATTGAGAGGTGTGTGTTATATCAGAGTGTTACACTGAGGGGTGTGGGTATATCAGTGACTTACAGTGAGGGGGGTGGCATATATCAGATTGTTACATTGAGGGGTGTGGGGTATATCAGACTGTTACAGTGAGTGGTGTGGGGTATATAAGATTGTTACAGTGATGGGTGTGGGGTATATAAGAGTGTGACAGTGAGGGGTGAGGGGTATATCAGAGGGGTACAAGGAGGGGTGAGGGATATATCAGAGTGTTACAGTGACGGGTGAGGGGTATATCAGAGTGTTACATTGAGTGGTGTAGGGTATATCAGAGTGTTACATTGAGGGGTGTGGGGTATATCAGAGTGTTACAGTGAGGAGAGTGGGGTATATCAGAGCTTTACATTGAGGGGTATGGGGTATTTAAGAGTATTACATACAGGGCTGTGGAGTATATAAGAGTGCTACAGTGAGGGGTGTGGGAAATATCAGAGTGTTACAGTGAGGGGTGTTGGATATATCAGAGTGTTACAGTGAGGGGTGTGGGATATATCAGAGTGTTACGGTGAGGGGTGTGGCGTATATCAAACTGTTACAGTGAGGGGTGTGGGGTATATCAGTGTGTTACAGTGAGGGGTGTGGGGTATATCAGAGTTTTACAGATAGGGGTGTGGGGTGTATCAGAATGTTACAGTGAGGGGTGTGGGGTAAAACAGTGTGATACAGTGAGGGGTGTGGTGTATATCAGAGTGTAACAGTGAGGGCTGTGGGATATAACAGAGTGTTGCATTGAGCGGTGTTGGGTATATCAGAGTGTTACAGTGAGGGTTGTGGGGTATATCAGAGAGTTACAGTGAGAGGTGTGGGATATATCAGAGTGTTACTTTGAGGTGTGTGGGGTACATCAGAGTGTTACAGTGAGGGATGTGGGATATATCAGAGTGTAACAGTGAGGGGTGTGGGTTATATCAGAGTGTTACAGTGAGGGGTGTGGGGTATATCAGAGAGTTACATTGAGGGGTGTGTGTTATATCAGTGACTTACAGTGAGGGGTGTGGCATATATCAGACTGTTACAATGAGGGGTAGGGGTATATCAGTGTGTTAAAGTGAGGGGTGTGGGGTGTATCAGAATGTTACAGTGAGGGGTGTGGGATAAATCAGAGTGTTGCATTGAGCGGTGTTGGGTATATCAGAGTGTTACAGTGAGGGGTGTGGGGTACATCAGAGTGTTACAGTGAGAGGTGTGGGATATATCAGAGTGTTACAGTGAGGGTTGTGGGGTATATCAGAGTGTTACGTTGAGGAGAGTGGGGTATATCAGATCTTTACAGTGATGGGTGTGGGGTATATCAGAGTGTTATAGTGAGGGGTGTGGGGTATTTCAGAGTGTTACATTGAGTGCTGTGGGGTATATAAGAGTGCTACAGTGAGGGATGTGGGGTATATCAGAGTGTTACAGTGAGCGGTGTAGGGTATATCAGAGTGTTGCAGTGAGGGGTGTGGGGTATATCAGAGTGTTACAGTGAAGGGTGTGGGGTATATCAGAGTGTTACTGTGTGGAGTGTTGGGTATATCAGAGTCTTACAGTGAGGGGTGTGGGGTATATCAGAGTGTTACAGTGTAGGGTTTTGGGTATATCAGAGTCTTACAGTGAGGGGTGTGGGGTATATCAGAGTGTTACAGTGTAGGGTTTTGGGTATATCAGAGTCTTACAGTGAGGGGTGTGGCATATATCAGAGTGTAATAGTGAGTGGTGTGGGTTATATCAGAGTGTTACATTGAGGGATGTGGGGTATATCGGAGAGTTACATTGAGAGGTGTGTGTTATATCAGAGTGCTACAGTGAGGGGTGTGGGGTATATCAGAGTGTTACAGATAGGGGTGAGGGGTGTATCAGAATGTTACAGTGAGGGGTGTGGGGTAAAACAGAGTGATACAGTGAGGGGTGTGGTGTATATCAGAGTGTTACAGTGAGGGCTGTGGGATATATCAGAGTGTGGCATTGAGCGGTGTTGGGTATATCAGAGTGTTACAGTGAGGGTTGTGGGGTATATCAGAGAGTTGCAGTGAGAGGTGTGGGATATATCAGACTGTTACTTTGAGGTGTGTGGGGTACATCAGAGTGTTACAGTGAGGGGTGTGGGGTATATCAGAGTGTGACAGGGAGGGATGTGGGGTATATCAGAGAGTTACATTGAGGGGTGTGTGTTATATCAGAGAGTTACAGTAAGAGGTGTGGGATATATCAGAGTGTTACTTTGAGGTGTGTGGGGTACATCAGAGTGTTACAGTGAGGGGTGTGGGGTATATCAGAGTGTGACAGGGAGGGATGTGGGGTATATCAGAGAGTTACATTGAGGGGTGTGTGTTATATAAGATTGTTACACTGAGGGGTGTGGGGTATATCAGTGACTTACAGTGAGGGGTGTGGCATATATCAGACTGTTACAATGAGGGGTGTGGGGTATATCAGTGTGTTAAAGTGAGGGGTGTGGGGTATATCAGAGTGCTACAGTGAGGGGTGTGGGATATATCAGAGTGTTACAGATAGGGGTGTGGGGTGTATCAGAATGTTACAGTGAGGGGTGTGGGGTAAAACAGAGTGATACAGTGAGGGGTGTGGTGTATATCAGAGTGTTACAGTGAGGGGTGTGGGATATATCAGAGTGTTGCATTGAGCGGTGTTGGGTATATCAGAGTGTTACAGTGAGGGTTGTGGGGTATATCAGAGAGTTACAGTGAGAGGTGTGGGATATATCAGAGTGTTACTTTGAGGTGTGTGGGGTACATCAGAGTGTTACAGTGAGGGGTGTGAGGTATATCAGAGAGTTACATTGAGGGGTGTGTGTTATATCAGAGTGTTACACTGAGGGGTGTGGTTATATCAGTGACTTACAGTGAGGGGTGTGGGGTATATCAGAGTGTTACACTGAGGGGTGTGGGTATATCAGTGACTTACAGTGAGGGGTGTGGCATATATCAGACTGTTACAATGAGGGGTGTGGGGTATATCAGTGTGTTAAAGTGAGGGATGTGGGGTATATCAGAGTGCTACATTGAGGTGTGTGGGGTATATCAGAGTGTTACTGTGAGGGGTGTGGGATATATCAGAGTGTTACAGTGAGGGGTGTGAGGTATATCACTGTTACAGTGAGGGGTGTGGGGTATATCAGAGTGTTACAGTGATGGGTGTGGGGTATATCAGTGTGTTACAGTGAGGGGTGTGGGGTATATCACTGTTACAGTGAGGGGTGTGGGGTATATCAGAGTGTTACAGTGAGGGGCGTGGGGTATATCAGATTGTTACAGTGAGGGGTGTGGGGTATATAAGAGTGTTACAGTGATGGGTGTGGGGTACATCAGAGTGTTACAGTGAGGGGTGTGGGGTATATCAGAGTGTTACAGTGAGGGGTGTGGGGTATATCAGAGTGTTACAGTGATGGGTGTGGGGTACATCAGAGTGTTACAGTGAGGGGTGTGGGATATATCAGAGTGTTACAGTGAGGGGTGTGGGATATATCAGAGTGTTACAGTGAGGGGTGTGGCGTATATCAGAGTGTTACAGTGAGAGGTGTGGGATATATCAGAGTGTTACAGATATGGGTGTGGGGTGTATCAGAGAGTTACAGTGATGGGTGTGGGGTATATCAGTGTTACAGTGAGGGGTGTGGGGTATATCAGAGTGTTACAGTGATGGGTGTGGGGTACATCAGAGTGATAGAGTGAGGGGTGTGATGTATATCAGATTGTTACAGTGATGGGTGTGGGATATATCAGAGTGTTACAGTGAGGAGTGTTGGATATATCAGAGTGTTACAGTGATGGGTGTGGGATATATCAGACTTTAACAGTGATGGGTGTGGGGTATATCAGAGTGTTGCAGTGATGGGTGTGAGGTATATCAGAGTGTAACAGTGATGGGTGTGGGGTATATCAGAGTGTTACAGTGAGGGGTGTGAGGTATATCAGAGTTTTACAGTGATGGGTGTGGGGTATATCAGAGTTTTACAGTGAGGGGTGTGGGGTATATCAGTGTTACAGTGAGGGGTGAGGGGTATATCAGAGTGTTACAGTGAGGGGTGTGGGTATATCAGAGTGTTACAGTGAGGGGTGTGGGGTATATCAGAGTGTTACAGTGAGGGGTGTGGGTGATATCAGAGTGTTACAGTGAGGGACGTGGGATATATCAGAGTGTTACAGTGAGGGGTGTGGGGTATATCAGTGTTACAGTGAGTGGTGTGGGATATATCAGAGTGTTACAGTGAGGGGTGTGGAGTATATCAGAGTGTTACAGTGAGGGGTGTGGGGTATATCAGAGTGTTGCAGTGAGGGGTGTGGGGTATATCAGAGTGTTACAGTGAGGGGTGTGGGGTATATCAGAGTGTTGCAGTGAGGGGTGTGGGGTACATCAGAGTGTTACAGTGAGGGGTGTGGGATATATCAGAGTGATACAGTGAGGGTATTGGTGTATATCAGAGTGTTACAGTGAGGGGTGTGGGGTATATCAGAGTGTTACAGTGAGTGTATTGGTGTATATCAGAGTGTTACAGTGAGGGGTGTGGGGTATATCAGAGTGTTACAGTGAGGGGTGTGGGGTATATCAGAGTGATACAGTGAGGGGTGTGGGATATATCAGAGTGTTACAGTGAGGGGTGTGGGGTATATCAGAGTGTTACAGTGAGGGGTGTGGGATATATCAGAGTGTTACAGTGAGGGCTGTGGGGTATATCACTGTTACAGTGAGGGGTGTGGGGTATATCAGAGTGTTACAGTGATGGGAGTGGGGTACATCAGAGTGTTACAGTGAGGGCTGTGGGATATATCAGAGTGTTACAGTGAGCGGTGTGGGATATATCAGAGTGTTACAGTGAGGGGTGTGGGATATACCAGAGTGTTACAGTGATGGGGTGTGGGGTATATCAGAGTGTTACAGTGATGGGGGGTGGGATATATCAGAGTGTTACAGTGAGGGGTGTGGGGTATATCAGAGTGTTACAGTGATGGGGGTTGGGATATATCAGAGTGTTACAGTGAGGGGTGTGGGGCATATCAGAGTGTTACAGTGATGTGTGTGGGGTATATCAGGTTGTTACAGTGAGGGCTGTGGGGTATATCAGAGTGTTACAGTGATGGGGGGTGGGATATATCAAAGTGTTACAGTGAGGGGTGTGGGGTATATCAGCGTGTTACAGTGAGGGGTGTGGGAACTATCAGAGTGTGACACTGATGGGTGTGGCATATATCAGAGTGTAATAGTGAGTGGTGTGGGTTATATCAGAGTGTTACATTGAGGGATGTGGGGTATATCGGAGAGTTACATTGAGAGGTGTGTGTTATATCAGAGTGTTACACTGAGGGGTGTGGGTATATCAGTGACTTACAGTGAGGGGGGTGGCATATATCAGATTGTTACATTGAGGGGTGTGGGGTATATCAGACTGTTACAGTGAGTGGTGTGGGGTATATAAGATTGTTACAGTGATGGGTGTGGGGTATATAAGAGTGTGACAGTGAGGGGTGAGGGGTATATCAGAGGGGTACAAGGAGGGGTGAGGGATATATCAGAGTGTTACAGTGACGGGTGAGGGGTATATCAGAGTGTTACATTGAGTGGTGTAGGGTATATCAGAGTGTTACATTGAGGGGTGTGGGGTATATCAGAGTGTTACAGTGAGGAGAGTGGGGTATATCAGAGCTTTACATTGAGGGGTATGGGGTATTTAAGAGTATTACATACAGGGCTGTGGAGTATATAAGAGTGCTACAGTGAGGGGTGTGGGAAATATCAGAGTGTTACAGTGAGGGGTGTTGGATATATCAGAGTGTTACAGTGAGGGGTGTGGGGTATATCAGAGTGTTACAGTGAGGGGTGTGGGATATATCAGAGTGTTACGGTGAGGGGTGTGGCGTATATCAAACTGTTACAGTGAGGGGTGTGGGGTATATCAGTGTGTTACAGTGAGGGGTGTGGGGTATATCAGAGTGTTACAGATAGGGGTGTGGGGTGTATCAGAATGTTACAGTGAGGGGTGTGGGGTAAAACAGTGTGATACAGTGAGGGGTGTGGTGTATATCAGAGTGTAACAGTGAGGGCTGTGGGATATAACAGAGTGTTGCATTGAGCGGTGTTGGGTATATCAGAGTGTTACAGTGAGGGTTGTGGGGTATATCAGAGAGTTACAGTGAGAGGTGTGGGATATATCAGAGTGTTACTTTGAGGTGTGTGGGGTACATCAGAGTGTTACAGTGAGGGATGTGGGATATATCAGAGTGTAACAGTGAGGGGTGTGGGTTATATCAGAGTGTTACAGTGAGGGGTGTGGGGTATATCAGAGAGTTACATTGAGGGGTGTGTGTTATATCAGTGACTTACAGTGAGGGGTGTGGCATATATCAGACTGTTACAATGAGGGGTAGGGGTATATCAGTGTGTTAAAGTGAGGGGTGTGGGGTGTATCAGAATGTTACAGTGAGGGGTGTGGGATAAATCAGAGTGTTGCATTGAGCGGTGTTGGGTATATCAGAGTGTTACAGTGAGGGGTGTGGGGTACATCAGAGTGTTACAGTGAGAGGTGTGGGATATATCAGAGTGTTACAGTGAGGGTTGTGGGGTATATCAGAGTGTTACGTTGAGGAGAGTGGGGTATATCAGATCTTTACAGTGATGGGTGTGGGGTATATCAGAGTGTTATAGTGAGGGGTGTGGGGTATTTCAGAGTGTTACATTGAGTGCTGTGGGGTATATAAGAGTGCTACAGTGAGGGATGTGGGGTATATCAGAGTGTTACAGTGAGCGGTGTAGGGTATATCAGAGTGTTGCAGTGAGGGGTGTGGGGTATATCAGAGTGTTACAGTGAAGGGTGTGGGGTATATCAGAGTGTTACTGTGTGGAGTGTTGGGTATATCAGAGTCTTACAGTGAGGGGTGTGGGGTATATCAGAGTGTTACAGTGTAGGGTTTTGGGTATATCAGAGTCTTACAGTGAGGGGTGTGGGGTATATCAGAGTGTTACAGTGTAGGGTTTTGGGTATATCAGAGTCTTACAGTGAGGGGTGTGGCATATATCAGAGTGTAATAGTGAGTGGTGTGGGTTATATCAGAGTGTTACATTGAGGGATGTGGGGTATATCGGAGAGTTACATTGAGAGGTGTGTGTTATATCAGAGTGCTACAGTGAGGGGTGTGGGGTATATCAGAGTGTTACAGATAGGGGTGAGGGGTGTATCAGAATGTTACAGTGAGGGGTGTGGGGTAAAACAGAGTGATACAGTGAGGGGTGTGGTGTATATCAGAGTGTTACAGTGAGGGCTGTGGGATATATCAGAGTGTGGCATTGAGCGGTGTTGGGTATATCAGAGTGTTACAGTGAGGGTTGTGGGGTATATCAGAGAGTTGCAGTGAGAGGTGTGGGATATATCAGACTGTTACTTTGAGGTGTGTGGGGTACATCAGAGTGTTACAGTGAGGGGTGTGGGGTATATCAGAGTGTGACAGGGAGGGATGTGGGGTATATCAGAGAGTTACATTGAGGGGTGTGTGTTATATCAGAGAGTTACAGTAAGAGGTGTGGGATATATCAGAGTGTTACTTTGAGGTGTGTGGGGTACATCAGAGTGTTACAGTGAGGGGTGTGGGGTATATCAGAGTGTGACAGGGAGGGATGTGGGGTATATCAGAGAGTTACATTGAGGGGTGTGTGTTATATAAGATTGTTACACTGAGGGGTGTGGGGTATATCAGTGACTTACAGTGAGGGGTGTGGCATATATCAGACTGTTACAATGAGGGGTGTGGGGTATATCAGTGTGTTAAAGTGAGGGGTGTGGGGTATATCAGAGTGCTACAGTGAGGGGTGTGGGATATATCAGAGTGTTACAGATAGGGGTGTGGGGTGTATCAGAATGTTACAGTGAGGGGTGTGGGGTAAAACAGAGTGATACAGTGAGGGGTGTGGTGTATATCAGAGTGTTACAGTGAGGGGTGTGGGATATATCAGAGTGTTGCATTGAGCGGTGTTGGGTATATCAGAGTGTTACAGTGAGGGTTGTGGGGTATATCAGAGAGTTACAGTGAGAGGTGTGGGATATATCAGAGTGTTACTTTGAGGTGTGTGGGGTACATCAGAGTGTTACAGTGAGGGGTGTGAGGTATATCAGAGAGTTACATTGAGGGGTGTGTGTTATATCAGAGTGTTACACTGAGGGGTGTGGTTATATCAGTGACTTACAGTGAGGGGTGTGGGGTATATCAGAGTGTTACACTGAGGGGTGTGGGTATATCAGTGACTTACAGTGAGGGGTGTGGCATATATCAGACTGTTACAATGAGGGGTGTGGGGTATATCAGTGTGTTAAAGTGAGGGATGTGGGGTATATCAGAGTGCTACATTGAGGTGTGTGGGGTATATCAGAGTGTTACTGTGAGGGGTGTGGGATATATCAGAGTGTTACAGTGAGGGGTGTGAGGTATATCACTGTTACAGTGAGGGGTGTGGGGTATATCAGAGTGTTACAGTGATGGGTGTGGGGTATATCAGTGTGTTACAGTGAGGGGTGTGGGGTATATCACTGTTACAGTGAGGGGTGTGGGGTATATCAGAGTGTTACAGTGAGGGGCGTGGGGTATATCAGATTGTTACAGTGAGGGGTGTGGGGTATATAAGAGTGTTACAGTGATGGGTGTGGGGTACATCAGAGTGTTACAGTGAGGGGTGTGGGGTATATCAGATTGTTACAGTGAGGGGTGTGGGGTACATCAGAGTGTTACAGTGAGGGGTGTGGGGTATATCAGAGTGTTACAGTGATGGGTGTGGGGTACATCAGAGTGTTACAGTGAGGGGTGTGGGATATATCAGAGTGTTACAGTGAGGGGTGTGGGATATATCAGAGTGTTACAGTGAGGGGTGTGGCGTATATCAGAGTGTTACAGTGAGAGGTGTGGGATATATCAGAGTGTTACAGATATGGGTGTGGGGTGTATCAGAGAGTTACAGTGATGGGTGTGGGGTATATCAGTGTTACAGTGAGGGGTGTGGGGTATATCAGAGTGTTACAGTGATGGGTGTGGGGTACATCAGAGTGATAGAGTGAGGGGTGTGATGTATATCAGATTGTTACAGTGATGGGTGTGGGATATATCAGAGTGTTACAGTGAGGAGTGTTGGATATATCAGAGTGTTACAGTGATGGGTGTGGGATATATCAGACTTTAACAGTGATGGGTGTGGGGTATATCAGAGTGTTGCAGTGATGGGTGTGAGGTATATCAGAGTGTAACAGTGATGGGTGTGGGGTATATCAGAGTGTTACAGTGAGGGGTGTGAGGTATATCAGAGTTTTACAGTGATGGGTGTGGGGTATATCAGAGTTTTACAGTGAGGGGTGTGGGGTATATCAGTGTTACAGTGAGGGGTGAGGGGTATATCAGAGTGTTACAGTGAGGGGTGTGGGTATATCAGAGTGTTACAGTGAGGGGTGTGGGGTATATCAGAGTGTTACAGTGAGGGGTGTGGGTGATATCAGAGTGTTACAGTGAGGGACGTGGGATATATCAGAGTGTTACAGTGAGGGGTGTGGGGTATATCAGTGTTACAGTGAGTGGTGTGGGATATATCAGAGTGTTACAGTGAGGGGTGTGGAGTATATCAGAGTGTTACAGTGAGGGGTGTGGGGTATATCAGAGTGTTGCAGTGAGGGGTGTGGGGTATATCAGAGTGTTACAGTGAGGGGTGTGGGGTATATCAGAGTGTTGCAGTGAGGGGTGTGGGGTACATCAGAGTGTTACAGTGAGGGGTGTGGGATATATCAGAGTGATACAGTGAGGGTATTGGTGTATATCAGAGTGTTACAGTGAGGGGTGTGGGGTATATCAGAGTGTTACAGTGAGTGTATTGGTGTATATCAGAGTGTTACAGTGAGGGGTGTGGGGTATATCAGAGTGTTACAGTGAGGGGTGTGGGGTATATCAGAGTGATACAGTGAGGGGTGTGGGATATATCAGAGTGTTACAGTGAGGGGTGTGGGGTATATCAGAGTGTTACAGTGAGGGGTGTGGGATATATCAGAGTGTTACAGTGAGGGCTGTGGGGTATATCACTGTTACAGTGAGGGGTGTGGGGTATATCAGAGTGTTACAGTGATGGGAGTGGGGTACATCAGAGTGTTACAGTGAGGGCTGTGGGATATATCAGAGTGTTACAGTGAGCGGTGTGGGATATATCAGAGTGTTACAGTGAGGGGTGTGGGATATACCAGAGTGTTACAGTGATGGGGTGTGGGGTATATCAGAGTGTTACAGTGATGGGGGGTGGGATATATCAGAGTGTTACAGTGAGGGGTGTGGGGTATATCAGAGTGTTACAGTGATGGGGGTTGGGATATATCAGAGTGTTACAGTGAGGGGTGTGGGGCATATCAGAGTGTTACAGTGATGTGTGTGGGGTATATCAGGTTGTTACAGTGAGGGCTGTGGGGTATATCAGAGTGTTACAGTGATGGGGGGTGGGATATATCAAAGTGTTACAGTGAGGGGTGTGGGGTATATCAGCGTGTTACAGTGAGGGGTGTGGGAACTATCAGAGTGTGACACTGATGGGTGTGGCATATATCAGAGTGTAATAGTGAGTGGTGTGGGTTATATCAGAGTGTTACATTGAGGGATGTGGGGTATATCGGAGAGTTACATTGAGAGGTGTGTGTTATATCAGAGTGTTACACTGAGGGGTGTGGGTATATCAGTGACTTACAGTGAGGGGGGTGGCATATATCAGATTGTTACATTGAGGGGTGTGGGGTATATCAGACTGTTACAGTGAGTGGTGTGGGGTATATAAGATTGTTACAGTGATGGGTGTGGGGTATATAAGAGTGTGACAGTGAGGGGTGAGGGGTATATCAGAGGGGTACAAGGAGGGGTGAGGGATATATCAGAGTGTTACAGTGACGGGTGAGGGGTATATCAGAGTGTTACATTGAGTGGTGTAGGGTATATCAGAGTGTTACATTGAGGGGTGTGGGGTATATCAGAGTGTTACAGTGAGGAGAGTGGGGTATATCAGAGCTTTACATTGAGGGGTATGGGGTATTTAAGAGTATTACATACAGGGCTGTGGAGTATATAAGAGTGCTACAGTGAGGGGTGTGGGAAATATCAGAGTGTTACAGTGAGGGGTGTTGGATATATCAGAGTGTTACAGTGAGGGGTGTGGGGTATATCAGAGTGTTACAGTGAGGGGTGTGGGATATATCAGAGTGTTACGGTGAGGGGTGTGGCGTATATCAAACTGTTACAGTGAGGGGTGTGGGGTATATCAGTGTGTTACAGTGAGGGGTGTGGGGTATATCAGAGTGTTACAGATAGGGGTGTGGGGTGTATCAGAATGTTACAGTGAGGGGTGTGGGGTAAAACAGTGTGATACAGTGAGGGGTGTGGTGTATATCAGAGTGTAACAGTGAGGGCTGTGGGATATAACAGAGTGTTGCATTGAGCGGTGTTGGGTATATCAGAGTGTTACAGTGAGGGTTGTGGGGTATATCAGAGAGTTACAGTGAGAGGTGTGGGATATATCAGAGTGTTACTTTGAGGTGTGTGGGGTACATCAGAGTGTTACAGTGAGGGATGTGGGATATATCAGAGTGTAACAGTGAGGGGTGTGGGTTATATCAGAGTGTTACAGTGAGGGGTGTGGGGTATATCAGAGAGTTACATTGAGGGGTGTGTGTTATATCAGTGACTTACAGTGAGGGGTGTGGCATATATCAGACTGTTACAATGAGGGGTAGGGGTATATCAGTGTGTTAAAGTGAGGGGTGTGGGGTGTATCAGAATGTTACAGTGAGGGGTGTGGGATAAATCAGAGTGTTGCATTGAGCGGTGTTGGGTATATCAGAGTGTTACAGTGAGGGGTGTGGGGTACATCAGAGTGTTACAGTGAGAGGTGTGGGATATATCAGAGTGTTACAGTGAGGGTTGTGGGGTATATCAGAGTGTTACGTTGAGGAGAGTGGGGTATATCAGATCTTTACAGTGATGGGTGTGGGGTATATCAGAGTGTTATAGTGAGGGGTGTGGGGTATTTCAGAGTGTTACATTGAGTGCTGTGGGGTATATAAGAGTGCTACAGTGAGGGATGTGGGGTATATCAGAGTGTTACAGTGAGCGGTGTAGGGTATATCAGAGTGTTGCAGTGAGGGGTGTGGGGTATATCAGAGTGTTACAGTGAAGGGTGTGGGGTATATCAGAGTGTTACTGTGTGGAGTGTTGGGTATATCAGAGTCTTACAGTGAGGGGTGTGGGGTATATCAGAGTGTTACAGTGTAGGGTTTTGGGTATATCAGAGTCTTACAGTGAGGGGTGTGGGGTATATCAGAGTGTTACAGTGTAGGGTTTTGGGTATATCAGAGTCTTACAGTGAGGGGTGTGGCATATATCAGAGTGTAATAGTGAGTGGTGTGGGTTATATCAGAGTGTTACATTGAGGGATGTGGGGTATATCGGAGAGTTACATTGAGAGGTGTGTGTTATATCAGAGTGCTACAGTGAGGGGTGTGGGGTATATCAGAGTGTTACAGATAGGGGTGAGGGGTGTATCAGAATGTTACAGTGAGGGGTGTGGGGTAAAACAGAGTGATACAGTGAGGGGTGTGGTGTATATCAGAGTGTTACAGTGAGGGCTGTGGGATATATCAGAGTGTGGCATTGAGCGGTGTTGGGTATATCAGAGTGTTACAGTGAGGGTTGTGGGGTATATCAGAGAGTTGCAGTGAGAGGTGTGGGATATATCAGACTGTTACTTTGAGGTGTGTGGGGTACATCAGAGTGTTACAGTGAGGGGTGTGGGGTATATCAGAGTGTGACAGGGAGGGATGTGGGGTATATCAGAGAGTTACATTGAGGGGTGTGTGTTATATCAGAGAGTTACAGTAAGAGGTGTGGGATATATCAGAGTGTTACTTTGAGGTGTGTGGGGTACATCAGAGTGTTACAGTGAGGGGTGTGGGGTATATCAGAGTGTGACAGGGAGGGATGTGGGGTATATCAGAGAGTTACATTGAGGGGTGTGTGTTATATAAGATTGTTACACTGAGGGGTGTGGGGTATATCAGTGACTTACAGTGAGGGGTGTGGCATATATCAGACTGTTACAATGAGGGGTGTGGGGTATATCAGTGTGTTAAAGTGAGGGGTGTGGGGTATATCAGAGTGCTACAGTGAGGGGTGTGGGATATATCAGAGTGTTACAGATAGGGGTGTGGGGTGTATCAGAATGTTACAGTGAGGGGTGTGGGGTAAAACAGAGTGATACAGTGAGGGGTGTGGTGTATATCAGAGTGTTACAGTGAGGGGTGTGGGATATATCAGAGTGTTGCATTGAGCGGTGTTGGGTATATCAGAGTGTTACAGTGAGGGTTGTGGGGTATATCAGAGAGTTACAGTGAGAGGTGTGGGATATATCAGAGTGTTACTTTGAGGTGTGTGGGGTACATCAGAGTGTTACAGTGAGGGGTGTGAGGTATATCAGAGAGTTACATTGAGGGGTGTGTGTTATATCAGAGTGTTACACTGAGGGGTGTGGTTATATCAGTGACTTACAGTGAGGGGTGTGGGGTATATCAGAGTGTTACACTGAGGGGTGTGGGTATATCAGTGACTTACAGTGAGGGGTGTGGCATATATCAGACTGTTACAATGAGGGGTGTGGGGTATATCAGTGTGTTAAAGTGAGGGATGTGGGGTATATCAGAGTGCTACAGTGAGGGGTGTGGGGTATATCAGAGTGTTACAGATAGGGGTGTGGGGTGTATCAGAATGTTACAGTGAGGGGTGTGGGGTAAAACAGAGTGATACAGTGAGGGGTGTGGTGTATATCAGAGTGTTACAGTGAGGGTTGTGGGGTATATCAGAGAGTTACAGTGAGAGGTGTGGGATATATCAGAGTGTTACTTTGAGGTGTGTGGGGTACATCAGAGTGTTAAAGTGAGGGGTGTGGGTATATCAGTGACTTACAGTGAGGGGTGTGGCATATATCAGATTGTTACATTGAGGGGTGCGGGGTATATCAGAGTGTTACAGTGAGTGGTGTGGGGTATATAAGATTGTTACAGTGATGGGTGTGGGGTAAATAAGAGTGTGACAGTGAGGGATGTGGGGTAAATCAGAGGGGTACAAGGAGGGGTGTGGGATATATCAGAGTGTAACAGTGACGGGTGAGGGGTATATCAGAGTGTTACATTGAGTGGTGTAGGGTATATCAGAGTGTTACATTGAGGGGTGTGGGGTATATCAGAGTGTTACACTGAGGGGTGTGGTTATATCAGTGACTTACAGTGAGGGGTGTGGCATATATCAGACTGTTACAATGAGGGGTAGGGGTATATCAGTGTTAAAGTGAGGGGTGTGGGGTATATCAGGGTGCTACACTGATGGGTGAGGGGTATATCAGAGTGTTACAGATAGGGGTGTGGGGTGTATCAGAATGTTACAATGAGGGGTGTGGGGTAAAACAGAGTGATACAGTGAGGGGTGTGGGATAAATCAGAGTGTTGCATTGAGCGGTGTTGGGTATATCAGAGTGTTACAGTGAGGGGTGTGGGGTATATCAGAGTGTTACAGTGAGAGGTGTGGGATATATCAGAGTGTTACAGTGAGGGTTGTGGGGTATATCAGAGTGTTACGTTGAGGAGAGTGGGGTATATCAGATCTTTACAGTGATGGGTGTGGGGTATATCAGAGTGTTATAGTGAGGGGTGTGGGGTATTTCAGAGTGTTACATTGAGTGCTGTGGGGTATATAAGAGTGCTACAGTGAGGGATGTGGGGTATATCAGAGTGTTACAGTGAGCGGTGTAGGGTATATCAGAGTGTTGCAGTGAGGGGTGTGGGGTATATCAGAGTGTTACAGTGAAGGGTGTGGGGTATATCAGAGTGTTACTGTGTGGAGTGTTGGGTATATCAGAGTCTTACAGTGAGGGGTGTGGGCTATATCAGAGTGTTACAGTGTAGGGTTTTGGGTATATCAGAGTCTTACAGTGAGGGGTGTGGGGTATATCAGAGTGTTACAGTGAGGTGTGTGGGGTATATCAGTGTCTTACAGAGAGGGGTGTGGCATATATCAGAGTGTAATAGTGAGTGGTGTGGGTTATATCAGAGTGTTACATTGAGGGATGTGGGGTATATCGGAGAGTTACATTGAGAGGTGTGTGTTATATCAGAGTGCTACAGTGAGGGGTGTGGGGTAAAACAGAGTGATACAGTGAGGGGTGTGGTGTATATCAGAGTGTTACAGTGAGGGCTGTGGGATATATCAGAGTGTGGCATTGAGCGGTGTTGGGTATATCAGAGTGTTACAGTGAGGGTTGTGGGGTATATCAGAGAGTTGCAGTGAGAGGTGTGGGATATATCAGACTGTTACTTTGAGGTGTGTGGGGTACATCAGAGTGTTACAGTGAGGGGTGTGGGGTATATCAGAGTGTGACAGGGAGGGATGTGGGGTATATCAGAGAGTTACATTGAGGGGTGTGTGTTATATCAGAGAGTTACAGTAAGAGGTGTGGGATATATCAGAGTGTTACTTTGAGGTGTGTGGGGTACATCAGAGTGTTACAGTGAGGGGTGTGGGGTATATCAGAGTGTGACAGGGAGGGATGTGGGGTATATCAGAGAGTTACATTGAGGGGTGTGTGTTATATAAGATTGTTACACTGAGGGGTGTGGGGTATATCAGTGACTTACAGTGAGGGGTGTGGCATATATCAGACTGTTACAATGAGGGGTGTGGGGTATATCAGTGTGTTAAAGTGAGGGGTGTGGGGTATATCAGAGTGCTACAGTGAGGGGTGTGGGATATATCAGAGTGTTACAGATAGGGGTGTGGGGTGTATCAGAATGTTACAGTGAGGGGTGTGGGGGTAAAACAGAGTGATACAGTGAGGGGTGTGGTGTATATCAGAGTGTTACAGTGAGGGGTGTGGGATATATCAGAGTGTTGCATTGAGCGGTGTTGGGTATATCAGAGTGTTACAGTGAGGGTTGTGGGGTATATCAGAGAGTTACAGTGAGAGGTGTGGGATATATCAGAGTGTTACTTTGAGGTGTGTGGGGTACATCAGAGTGTTACAGTGAGGGGTGTGAGGTATATCAGAGAGTTACATTGAGGGGTGTGTGTTATATCAGAGTGTTACACTGAGGGGTGTGGTTATATCAGTGACTTACAGTGAGGGGTGTGGGGTATATCAGAGTGTTACACTGAGGGGTGTGGGTATATCAGTGACTTACAGTGAGGGGTGTGGCATATATCAGACTGTTACAATGAGGGGTGTGGGGTATATCAGTGTGTTAAAGTGAGGGATGTGGGGTATATCAGAGTGCTACAGTGAGGGGTGTGGGGTATATCAGAGTGTTACAGATAGGGGTGTGGGGTGTATCAGAATGTTACAGTGAGGGGTGTGGGGTAAAACAGAGTGATACAGTGAGGGGTGTGGTGTATATCAGAGTGTTACAGTGAGGGTTGTGGGGTATATCAGAGAGTTACAGTGAGAGGTGTGGGATATATCAGAGTGTTACTTTGAGGTGTGTGGGGTACATCAGAGTGTTAAAGTGAGGGGTGTGGGTATATCAGTGACTTACAGTGAGGGGTGTGGCATATATCAGATTGTTACATTGAGGGGTGCGGGGTATATCAGAGTGTTACAGTGAGTGGTGTGGGGTATATAAGATTGTTACAGTGATGGGTGTGGGGTAAATAAGAGTGTGACAGTGAGGGATGTGGGGTAAATCAGAGGGGTACAAGGAGGGGTGTGGGATATATCAGAGTGTAACAGTGACGGTTGAGGGGTATATCAGAGTGTTACATTGAGTGGTGTAGGGTATATCAGAGTGTTACATTGAGGGGTGTGGGGTATATCAGAGTGTTACAGTGAGGAGAGTGGGGTATATCAGAGCTTTACATTGAGGGGTATGGGGTATTTAAGAGTATTACATTCAGGGCTGTGGAGTATATAAGAGTGCTACAGTGAGGGGTGTGGGATATATCAGATTGTTACAGTGAGGGGTGTGGGATATATCAGAGTGTTACAGTGAGCGGTGTGGGATATATCAGATTGTTACAGTGAGGGGTGTGGGATATATCAGAGTGTTACAGTGAGGGGTGTGGGGTACATCAGACTGTTACAGTGAGGGGTGTGGGGTATATTAGTGTGTTACAGTGAGGGGTGTGGGGTATATCAGAGTGTTACAGTGAGGGGTGTGGAGTATATCAGAGTGTTACAGATAGGGATGTGGGGTGTATCAGAATGTTACAGTGAGGGATGTGGGGTATAACGGAGTGAAACAGTGAGGGGTGTGGGATATATCAGAGTGTTGTATTGAGCGGTGTTGGGTATATCAGAGTGTTACAGTGAGGGGTGTGGGGTATATCAGTGTTACAGTGAGGGGTGAGGGGTATATCAGAGTGTTACAGTGAGGGGCGTGGGTATATCAGAGTGTTAGAGTGAGGGGTGTGGGGTATATCAGAGTGTTACAGTGAGGGGTGTGGGGTATATCAGTGTTACAGTGAGTGGTGTGGGATATATCAGAGTGTTACAGTGAGGGGTGTGGAGTATATCAGAGTGTTACAGTGATGGGTGTGGGTTATATCAGAGTGTTGCAGTGAGGGGTGTGGGGTATATCAGAGTGTTACAGTGAGGGGTGTGGGGTATATCAGAGTGTTGCAGTGAGGGGTGTGGGGTACATCAGAGTGTTACAGTGAGGGGTGTGGGATATATCAGAGTGATACAGTGAGGGTATTGGTGTATATCAGAGTGTTACAGTGAGGGGTGTGGGGTATATCAGAGTGTTACAGTGAGGGTATTGGTGTATATCAGAGTGTTACAGTGAGGGGTGTGGGGTATATCAGAGTGTTACAGTGAGGGGTGTGGGGTATATCAGAGTGATACAGTGAGGGGTGTGGGGTATATCAGAGTGTTACAGTGATGTGTGTGGGGTTTATCAGGTTGTTACAGTGAGGGCTGTGGGGTATATCAGAGTGTTACAGTGATGGGGGGTGGGATATATCAAAGTGTTACAGTGAGGGGTGTGGGGTATATCAGCGTGTTACAGTGAGAGGTGTGGGAACCATCAGAGTGTGACACTGATGGTTGTGGCATATATCAGAGTGTAATAGTGAGTGGTGTGGGTTATATCAGAGTGTTACATTGAGGGATGTGGGGTATATCGGAGAGTTACATTGAGAGGTGTGTGTTATATCAGAGTGTTACAGTGACGGGTGAGGGGTATATCAGAGTGTTACATTGAGTGGTGTAGGGTATATCAGAGTGTTACATTGAGGGGTGTGGGGTATATCAGAGTGTTACAGTGAGGAGAGTGGGGTATATCAGAGCTTTACATTGAGGGGTATGGGGTATTTAAGAGTATTACATTCAGGGCTGTGGAGTATATAAGAGTGCTACAGTGAGGGGTGTGGGATATATCAGAGTGTTACAGTGAGGGGTGTTGGATATATCAGAGTGTTACAGTGAGGGGTGTGGGGTATATCAGAGTGTTACAGTGAGGGGTGTGGGATATATCAGAGTGTTACGGTGTGGGGTGTGGGGTATATCAGACTGTTACAGTGAGGGGTGTGGGGTATATCAGAGTGTTACAGATAGGGGTGTGGGTTGTATCAGAATGTTACAGTGAGGGGTGTGGGGTAAAACAGAGTGATACAGTGAGGGGTGTGGTGTATATCAGAGTGTTACAGTGAGGGCTGTGGGATATATCAGAGTGTTGCATTGAGCGGTGTTGGGTATATCAGAGTGTTACAGTGAGGGTTGTGGGGTATATCAGAGAGTTACAGTGAGAGGTGTGGGATATATCAGAGTGTTACTTTGAGGTGTGTGGGGTACATCAGAGTGTTACAGTGAGGGCTATGGGATATATCAGAGTGTTACAGTGAGGGGTGTGGGGTATATCAGAGTGTTACATTGAGGGATGTGTGTTATATCAGAGTGTTACACTGAGGGGTGTGGTTATATCAGTGACTTACAGTGAGGGGTGTGGCATATATCAAACTGTTACAATGAGGGGTAGGGGTATATCAGTGTTAAAGTGAGGGGTGTGGGGTATATCAGGGTGCTACACTGATGGGTGAGGGGTATATCAGAGTGTTACAGATAGGGGTGTGGGGTGTATCAGAATGTTACAGTGAGGGGTGTGGGGTAAAACAGAGTGATACAGTGAGGGGTGTGGGATAAATCAGAGTGTTGCATTGAGCGGTGTTGGGTATATCAGAGTGTTACAGTGAGGGGTGTGGGGTATATCAGAGTGTTACAGTGAGAGGTGTGGGATATATCAGAGTGTTACAGTGAGGGTTGTGGGGTACATCAGAGTGTTACGTTGAGGAGAGTGGGGTATATCAGATCTTTACAGTGATGGGTGTGGGGTATATCAGAGTGTTATAGTGAGGGGTGTGGGGTATTTCAGAGTGTTACATTGAGTGCTGTGGGGTATATAAGAGTGCTACAGTGAGGGATGTGGGGTATATCAGAGTGTTACAGTGAGCGGTGTAGGGTATATCAGAGTGTTGCAGTGAGGGGTGTGGGGTATATCAGAGTGTTACAGTGAAGGGTGTGGGGTATATCAGAGTGTTACTGTGTGGAGTGTTGGGTATATCAGAGTCTTACAGTGAGGGGTGTGGGGTATATCAGAGTGTTACAGTGTAGGGTGTTGGGTATATCAGAGTCTTACAGTGAGGGGTGTGGGGTATATCAGAGTGCTACAGTGAGGTGTGTGGGGTATATCAGTGTCTTACAGAGAGGGGTGTGGCATATATCAGAGTGTAATAGTGAGTGGTGTGGGTTATATCAGAGTGTTACATTGAGGGATGTGGGGTATATCGGA
This sequence comes from Isurus oxyrinchus, assembly GCA_026770705.1. Lineage (NCBI taxonomy): Eukaryota > Metazoa > Chordata > Chondrichthyes > Lamniformes > Lamnidae > Isurus > Isurus oxyrinchus. Next base: position 79,503 of record JANJGN010001281.1, on the reverse strand, counting down.
GAGTTACATTGAGAGGTGTGTGTTATATCAGAGTGCTACAGTGAGGGATGTGGGGTATATAAGAGTGCTACAGTGAGGGATGTGGGGTATATCAGAGTGTTACAGTGAGCGGTGTAGGGTATATCAGAGTGTTGCATTGAGGGGTGTCTGGTAAATCAGAGTGTTACAGTGAGGAGTGTGGGGTATATCAGAGTGTTACTGTGTGGAGTGTTGGGTATATCAGAGTGCTACAGTGAGGGGTGTGGGGTATATCAGAGTGTTACAGTGCAGGGTGTTGGGTATATCAGAGTCTTACAGTGAGGGGTGTGGGGTATATCAGAGTGTTACAGTGAGTTGTGTGGGGTATATCAGTGTCTTACAGAGAGGGGTGCGGCATATATCAGAGTGTAATAGTGAGTGGTGTGGGTTATATCAGAGTGTTACATTGAGGGATGTGGGGTATATCGGAGAGTTACATTGAGAGGTGTGTGTTATATCAGAGTGCTACAGTGAGGGGTGTGGGGTATATCAGAGTGTTACAGATAGGGGTGAGGGGTGTATCAGAATGTTACAGTGAGGGGTGTGGGGTAAAACAGAGTGATACAGTGAGGGGTGTGGTTTATATCAGAGTGTTACAGTGAGGGCTGTGGGATATATCAGAGTGTTGCATTGAGCGGTGTTGGGTATATCAGAGTGTTACAGTGAGGGTTGTGGGGTATATCAGAGAGTTGCAGTGAGAGGTGTGGGATATATCAGAGTGTTACTTTGAGGTGTGTGGGGTACATCAGAGTGTTACAGTGAGGGGTGTGGGGTATATCAGAGTGTGACAGGGAGGGATGTGGGGTATATCAGAGAGTTACATTGAGGGGTGTGTGTTATATCAGAGTGTTACACTGAGGGGTGTGGGTATATCAGTGACTTACAGTGAGGGATGTGGCATATATCAGACTGTTACAATGAGGGGTGTGGGGTATATCAGTGTGTTAAAGTGAGGGGTGTGGGGTATATCAGAGTGCTACAGTGAGGGGTCTGGGGTATATCAGAGTGTTACAGATAGGGGTGTGGGGTGTATCAGAATGTTACAGTGAGGGGTGTGGTGTATATCAGAGTGTTACAGTGAGGGGTGTGGGATATATCAGAGTGTTGCATTGAGCGGTTTTGGGTATATCAGAGTGTTACAGTGAGGGGTGTGGGGTATATCAGAGAGTTACAGTGAGAGGTGTGGGATATATCAGAGTGTTACTTTGAGGTGTGTGGGGTACATCAGAGTGTTACAGTGAGGGGTGTGGGGTATATCAGAGTGTTACAGTGAGGTGTGTGGGGTACATCAGAGTGTTACAGTGAGGGATGTGGGGTATATCAGAGAGTTACATTCAGTGGTGTGTGTTATATCAGAGTGTTACACTGAGGGGTGTGGTTATATCAGTGCCTTACAGTGAGGGGTGTGGCATATATCAAACTGTTACAATGAGGGGTAGGGGTATATCAGTGTGTTCAAGTGAGGGGTGTGGGGTATATCAGGGTGCTACACTGATGGGTGAGGGCGATATCAGAGTGTTACAGATAGGGGTGTGGGGTGTATCAGAATGTTACAGTGAGGGGTGTGGGGTAAAACAGAGTGATACAGTGAGGGGTGTGGTGTATATCAGAGTGTTACAGTGAGGGGTGTGGGATATATCAGAGTGTGACTTTGAGGTGTGTGGGGTACGTCAGAGTGTTACAGTGAGGATTGTGGGGTATATCAGAGTGTTACGTTGAGGAGAGTGGGGTATATCAGATCTTTACAGTGATGGGTGTGGGGTATATCAGAGTGTTATAGTGAGGGGTGTGGGGTATTTCAGAGTGTTACATTGAGTGCTGTGGGGTATATAACAGTGCTACAATGAGGGATGTGGGGTATATCAGAGTGTTACAGTGAGCGGTGTAGGGTATATCAGAGTGTTGCAGTGAGGGGTGTGTGGTATATCAGAGTGTTACAGTGAAGGGTGTGGGGTATATCAGAGTGTTACTGTGTGGAGTGTTGGGTATATCAGAGTCTTACAGTGAGGGGTGTGGGGTATATCAGAGTGTTACAGTGTGGGGTGTTGGGTATATCAGAGTCTTACAGTGAGGGGTGTGGGGTATATCAGAGTGTTACAGATGGGGGTGTGGGGTGTATCAGAATGTTACAGTGAGGGGTGTGTGGTAAAACAGAGTGATACAGTGAGGGGTGTGGTGTATATCAGAGTGTTACAGTGAGGGGTGTGGGATATATCAGAGTGTTACAGTGAGGGGTGTGGTGTATATCAGAGTGTTACAGTGAGGGCTGTGGGATATATCAGAGAGTTGCAGTGAGAGGTGTGGGATATATCAGAGTGTTACTTTGAGGAGTGTGGGGTACATCAGAGTGTTACAGTGAGGGGTGTGGGGTATATCAGAGTGTTACAGTGAGGGGTGTTGGGTATATCAGAGTGTGACAGTGAGGGATGTGGGGTATATCAGAGAGTTACTTTGAGGGGTGTGTGTTATATCAGAGTGTTACACTGAGGGGTGTGGGGTATATCAGTGCCTTACAGTGAGGGGTGTGGCATATATCAGACTGTTACAATGAGGGGTGTGGCTATATCAGTGTGTTAAAGTGAGGGGTGTGGGGTATATCAGAGTGCTACAGTGAGGGGTGTGGGGTATATCAGAGTGTTACAGATAGGGGTGTGGGGTGTATCAGAATGTTACAGTGAGGGGTGTGGGGTAAAACAGAGTGATACAGTGAGGGGTGTGGTGTATATCAGAGTGTTACAGTGAGGGGTGTGGGATATATCAGAGAGTTGCAGTGAGAGGTGTGGGATATATCAGAGTGTTACTTTGAGGTGTGTGGGGTACATCAGAGTGTTACAGATAGGGGTGTGGGGTGTATCAGAAAGTTACAGTGAGGTGTGTGGGGTAAAACAGAGTGATACAGTGAGGGGTGTGGTGTATATCAGAGTGTTACAGTGAGGGGTGTGGGATATATCAGAGTGTTGCATTGAGCAGTGTTGGGTATATCAGATTGTTACAGTGAGGGGTGTGGGGTATATCAGAGTGTTACAGATAGGGGTGTGGGGTGTATCAGAATGTTACAGTGAGGGGTGTGGGGTAAAACAGAGTGATACAGTGAGGGGTGTGGTGTATATCAGAGTGTTACAGTGAGGGGTGTGGGATATATCAGAGTGTTGCATTGAGCGGTGTTGGGTATATCAGAGTGTTACAGTGAGGGTTGTAGGGTATATCAGAGAGTTACATTGAGGGGTGTGTGTTATATCAGAGTGTTACACTGAGGGGTGTGGGTATATCAGTGACTTACAGTGAGGGGTGTGGCATATATCAGACTGTTACAATGAGGGGTGTGGGGTATATCAGTGTGTTAAATTGAGGGGTGTGGGGTATATCAGAGTGCTACAGTGAGGGGTGTGGGGTACATCAGAGTGTTACAGATAGGGGTGTGGGGTGTATCAGAATGTTACAGTGAGGGGTGTGGGGTAAAACAGAGTGATACAGTGAGGGGTGTGGTGTATATCAGAGTGTTACAGTGAGGGGTGTGGGATATATCAGAGTGTTGCATTGAGCGGTGTTGGGTATATCAGAGTGTTACAGTGAGGGGTGTGGGGTATATCAGAGAGTTACAGTGAGAGGTGTGGGATATATCAGAGTGTTACTTTGAGGTGTGTGGGGTACATCAGAGTGTTACAGTGAGGGGTGTGGGGTATATCAGAGAGTTACATTGAGGCGTGTGTGTTATATCAGAGTGTTACACTGAGGGGTGTGGTTATATCAGTGACTTACAGTGAGGGGTGTGGCATATATCAGACTGTTACAATGAGGGGTAGGGGTATATTAGTGTGTTAAAGTGAGGGGTGTGGGGTATATCAGGGTGCTACACTGATGGGTGAGGGGTATATCAGAGTGTTACAGATAGGGGTGTGGGGTGTATCAGAATGTTACAGTGAGGGGTGTGGGGTAAAACAGAGTGATACAGTGAGGGGTGTGGTGTATATCAGAGTGTTACAGTGAGGGGTGTGGGATATATCAGAGTGTGACTTTGAGGTGTTTGGGGTACGTCAGAGTGTTACAGTGAGGGTTGTGGGGTCTATCAGAGTGTTACGTTGAGGAGAGTGGGGTATATCAGATCTTTACCGTGATGGGTGTGGGGTATATCAGAGTGTTATAGTGAGGGGTGTGGGGTATTTCAGAGTGTTACATTGAGTGCTGTGGGGTATATAACAGTGCTACAGTGAGGGATGTGGGGTATATCAGAGTGTTACAGTGAGCGGTGTAGGTTATATCAGAGTGTTGCAGTGAGGGGTGTGTGGTATATCAGAGTGTTACTGTGAAAGGTGTGGGGTATATCAGAGTGTTACTGTGTGGAGTGTTGGGTATATCAGAGTCTTCCAGTGAGGGGTGTGGGGTATATCAGAGTGTTACAGTGAGGTGTGTGGGGTATATCAGTGTCTTACAGAGAGGGGTGTGGCATATATCAGAGTGTAATAGTGAGTGGTGTGGGTTATATCAGAGTGTTACATTGAGGGATGTGGGGTATATCGGAGAGTTACATTGAGAGGTGTGTGTTATATCAGAGTGCTACAGTGAGGGGTGTGGGGTATATCAGAGTGTTACAGATGGGGGTGAGGGGTGTATCAGAATGTTACAGTGAGGGGTGTGGGGTAAAACAGAGTGATACAGTGAGGGGTGTGGTTTATATCAGAGTGTTACAGTGAGGGCTGTGGGATATATCAGAGTGTTGCATTGAGCGGTGTTGGGTATATCAGAGTGTTACAGTGAGGGATGTGGGGTATATCAGAGAGTTGCAGTGAGAGGTGTGGGATATATCAGAGTGTTACTTTGAGGTGTGTGGGGTACATCAGAGTGTTACAGTGAGGGGTGTGGGGTATATCAGAGTGTGACAGGGAGGGATGTGGGGTATATCAGAGAGTTACTTTGAGGGGTGTGTGTTATATCAGAGTGTTACACTGAGGGGTGTGGGGTATATCAGTGACTTACTGTGAGGGGGTGTGGCATATATCAGACTGTTACAATGAGGGGTGTGGGGTATATCAGTGTGTTAAAGTGAGGGGTGTGGGGTATATCAGAGTGCTACAGTGAGGGGTGTGGGGTATATCAGAGTGTTACAGATAGGGGTGTGGGGTGTATCAGAATGTTACAGTGAGGGTTGTGGGGTAAAACAGAGTGATACAGTGAGGGGTGTGGTGTATATCAGAGTGTTACAGTGAGGGGTGTGGGATATATCAGAGTGTTGCATTGAGCGGTGTTGGGTATATCAGAGTGTTACAGTGAGAGGTGTGGGATATATCAGAGTGTTACTTTGAGGTGTGTGGGGTACATCAGAGTGTTAAAGTGAGGGGTGTGGGTAAATCAGTGACTTACATTGAGGGGTGTGGCATATATCAGATTGTTACATTGAGGGGTGCGGGGTATATCAGAGTGTTACAGTGAGTGGTGTGGGGTATATAAGATTGTTACAGTGATGGGTGTGGGGTAAATCAGAGGGGTACAAGGAGGGGTGTGGGATATATCAGAGTGTAACAGTGACGGGTGAGGGGTATATCAGAGTGTTACATTGAGTGGTGTAGTGTATATCAGAGTGTTACATTGAGGGGTGTGGGGTATATCAGAGTGTTACAGAGAGGAGAGTGGGGTATATCAGAGCTTTACATTGAGGGGTATGGGGTATTTAAGAGTATTACATTCAGGGCTGTGGAGTATATAAGAGTGCTACAGTGAGGGGTGTGGGATATATCAGAGTGTTACAGTGAGGGGTGTGGGATATATCAGAGTGTTACAGTGAGCGGTGTGGGATATATCAGATTGTTACAGTGAGGGGTGTGGGATATATCAGAGTGTTACAGTGAGGGGTGTGGGGTATATCAGACTGTTACAGTGAGGGGTGTGGGGTATATTAGTGTGTTACAGTGAGGGGTGTGGGGTATATCAGAGTGTTACAGTGAGGGGTGTGGGGTATATCAGAGTGTTACAGATAGGGATGTGGGGTGTATCAGAATGTTACAGTGAGGGATGTGGGGTATAACAGAGTGATACAGTGAGGGGTGTGGTGTATATCAGAGTGTTACAGTGAGGGGTGTGGGATATATCAGAGTGTTGTATTGAGCGGTGTTGGGTATATCAGAGTGTTACAGTGAGAGGTGTGGGATATATCAGAGTGTTACTTTGAGGTGTGTGGGGTATATCAGAGTGTTAAAGTGAGGGGTGTGGGGTATATCAGAGTGTTACAGTGAGGGGTGTGGGGTATATCAGAGTGTTGCAGGGAGGGATGTGGGGAAGATCAGAGTGTTGCAGTGAGGGGTGAGGGGTATATCAGAGTGTTACTTTGAGGGCTGTGGGGAATATCAGAGTGTTACAGTGAGGGGTGAGGGCTATATCAGAGTGTTACAGTTTGGGGTGTGATGTATATCAGAGTGTTACAGTGAGGAGAGTGGGGTATATCAGAGTGTTACAGATAGGGATGTGGGGTGAATCAGAATGTTACAGTGAGGGGTGTGGGGTATAACAGAGTGATACAGTGAGGGGTGTGGTGTATATCAGAGTGTTACAGGGAGGGATGTGGGGAATATCAGAGTGTTGCAGTGAGGGGTGAGGGGTATATCAGAGTGTTACAGTGAGGGCTGTGGGGAATATCAGAGTGTTGTATTGAGCGGTGTTGGGTATATCAGAGTGTTACAGTGAGAGGTGTGGGATATATCAGAGTGTTACTTTGAGGTGTGTGGGGTATATCAGAGTGTTAAAGTGAGGGGTGTGGGGTATATCAGAGTGTTACAGTGAGGGGTGTGGGGTATATCAGAGTGTTGCAGGGAGGGATGTGGGGAAGATCAGAGTGTTGCAGTGAGGGGTGAGGGGTATATCAGAGTGTTACTTTGAGGGCTGTGGGGAATATCAGAGTGTTACAGTGAGGGGTGAGGGCTATATCAGAGTGTTACAGTTTGGGGTGTGATGTATATCAGAGTGTTACAGTGAGGTGTGAGGGGTATATAAGAGTGTTTCATTGAGTTGTGTGGGGTATATCAGAAAGTTACAGTGAGGGGTGTGGGATATATCAGAGTGTTACAGTGAGAGGTGTGGGATATATCAGAGTGTTAAAGAGAGGGGTGTGGGTTATATCAAATTGTTACAGAGAGGTGTGTGGGGTATATAAGAGTGTTATAGTGAGGGGTGTGGGGTATATCAGAGTGTTACAGGGAGGGATGTGGGGAATATCAGAGTGTTACAGTGAGGGGTGAGGGGTATATCAGTGTCTGACAGTGAGGGGTGTGGCATATATCAGAGTGTTACAGTGATGGGTGAGGGGTATATCAGAGTGTTACAGTTTGGGGTGTGATGTATATCAGAGTGTTACAGTGAGGAGAGTGGGGTATATCAGAGTGTTACAGATAGGGATGTGGGGTGAATCAGAATGTTACAGTGAGGGGTGTGGGGTATAACAGAGTGATACAGTGAGGGGTGTGGTGTATATCAGAGTGTTACAGGGAGGGATGTGGGGAATATCAGAGTGTTGCAGTGAGGGGTGAGGGGTATATCAGAGTGTTACAGTGAGGGCTGTGGGGAATATCAGAGTGTTACAGTGAGGGGTGAGGGGTGTATCAGAATGTTACAGTGAGGGGTGTGGGGTAAAACAGAGTGATACAGTGAGGGGTGTGGTGTATATCAGAGTGTTACAGTGAGGGGTGTGGGATATATCAGAGTGTGACTTTGAGGTGTGTGGGGTACGTCAGAGTGTTACAGTGAGGATTGTGGGGTATATCAGAGTGTTACGTTGAGGAGAGTGGGGTATATCAGATCTTTACAGTGATGGGTGTGGGGTATATCAGAGTGTTATAGTGAGGGGTGTGGGGTATTTCAGAGTGTTACATTGAGTGCTGTGGGGTATATAACAGTGCTACAATGAGGGATGTGGGATATATCAGAGTGTTACAGTGAGCGGTGTAGGGTATATCAGAGTGTTGCAGTGAGGGGTGTGTGGTATATCAGAGTGTTACAGTGAAGGGTGTGGGGTATATCAGAGTGTTACTGTGTGGAGTGTTGGGTATATCAGAGTCTTACAGTGAGGGGTGTGGGGTATATCAGAGTGTTACAGTGTGGGGTGTTGGGTATATCAGAGTCTTACAGTGAGGGGTGTGGGGTATATCAGAGTGTTACAGATGGGGGTGTGGGGTGTATCAGAATGTTACAGTGAGGGGTGTGTGGTAAAACAGAGTGATACAGTGAGGGGTGTGGTGTATATCAGAGTGTTACAGTGAGGGGTGTGGGATATATCAGAGTGTTACAGTGAGGGGTGTGGTGTATATCAGAGTGTTACAGTGAGGGCTGTGGGATATATCAGAGTGTTGCATTGAGCGGTGTTGGGTATATCAGAGTGTTACAGTGAGGGTTGTGGGGTATATCAGAGAGTTGCAGTGAGAGGTGTGGGATATATCAGAGTGTTACTTTGAGGAGTGTGGGGTACATCAGAGTGTTACAGTGAGGGGTGTGGGGTATATCAGAGTGTTACAGTGAGGGGTGTTGGGTATATCAGAGTGTGACAGTGAGGGATGTGGGGTATATCAGAGAGTTACTTTGAGGGGTGTGTGTTATATCAGAGTGTTACACTGAGGGGTGTGGGGTATATCAGTGCCTTACAGTGAGGGGTGTGGCATATATCAGACTGTTACAATGAGGGGTGTGGCTATATCAGTGTGTTAAAGTGAGGGGTGTGGGGTATATCAGAGTGCTACAGTGAGGGGTGTGGGGTATATCAGAGTGTTACAGATAGGGGTGTGGGGTGTATCAGAATGTTACAGTGAGGGGTGTGGGGTAAAACAGAGTGATACAGTGAGGGGTGTGGTGTATATCAGAGTGTTACAGTGAGGGGTGTGGGATATATCAGAGAGTTGCAGTGAGAGGTGTGGGATATATCAGAGTGTTACTTTGAGGTGTGTGGGGTACATCAGAGTGTTACAGTGTGGGGTGTGGGGTACATCAGAGTGTTACAGTGTGGGGTGTGGGGTATATCAGAGTGTGACAGGGAGGGATGTGGGGTATATCAGAGAGTTACATTGAGGGGTGTGTGTTATATCAGAGTGTTACACTGAGGGGTGTGGGTATATCAGTGACTTACAGTGAGGGGTGTGGCATATATCAGACTGTTACAATGAGGGGTGTGGGGTATCTCAGTGTGTTAAAGTGAGGGGTGTGGGGTATATCAGAGTGCTACAGTGAGGGGTGTGGGGTATATCAGAGTGTTACAGATAGGGGTGTGGGGTGTATCAGAAAGTTACAGTGAGGGGTGTGGGGTAAAACAGAGTGATACAGTGAGGGGTGTGGTGTATATCAGAGTGTTACAGTGAGGGGTGTGGGATATATCAGAGTGTTGCATTGAGCAGTGTTGGGTATATCAGAGTGTTACAGTGAGGGGTGTGGGGTATATCAGAGTGTTACAGATAGGGGTGTGGGGTGTATCAGAATGTTACAGTGAGGGGTGTGGGGTAAAACAGAGTGATACAGTGAGGGGTGTGGTGTATATCAGAGTTTTACAGTGAGGGGTGTGGGATATATCAGAGTGTTGCATTGAGCGGTGTTGGGTATATCAGAGTGTTACAGTGAGGGTTGTGGGGTATATCAGAGAGTTACATTGAGGGGTGTGTGTTATATCAGAGTGTTACACTGAGGGGTGTGGGTATATCAGTGACTTACAGTGAGGGGTGTGGCATATATCAGACTGTTACAATGAGGGGTGTGGGGTATATCAGTGTGTTAAATTGAGGGGTGTGGGGTATATCAGAGTGCTACAGTGAGGGGTGTGGGGTACATCAGAGTGTTACAGATAGGGGTGTGGGGTGTATCAGAATGTTACAGTGAGGGGTGTGGGGTAAAACAGAGTGATACAGTGAGGGGTGTGGTGTATATCAGAGTGTTACAGTGAGGGGTGTGGGATATATCAGAGTGTTGCATTGAGCGGTGTTGGGTATATCAGAGTGTTACAGTGAGGGGTGTGGGGTATATCAGAGAGTTACAGTGAGAGGTGTGGGATATATCAGAGTGTTACTTTGAGGTGTGTGGGGTACATCAGAGTGTTACAGTGAGGGGTGTGGGGTATATCAGAGAGTTACATTGAGGGGTGTGTGTTATATCAGAGTGTTACACTGAGGGGTGTGGTTATATCAGTGACTTACAGTGAGGGGTGTGGCATATATCAGACTGTTACAATGAGGGGTAGGGGTATATTAGTGTGTTAAAGTGAGGGGTGTGGGGTATATCAGGGTGCTACACTGATGGGTGAGGGGTATATCAGAGTGTTACAGATAGGGGTGTGGGGTGTATCAGAATGTTACAGTGAGGGGTGTGGGGTAAAACAGAGTGATACAGTGAGGGGTGTGGTGTATATCAGAGTGTTACAGTGAGGGGTGTGGGATATATCAGAGTGTGACTTTGAGGTGTTTGGGGTACGTCAGAGTGTTACAGTGAGGGTTGTGGGGTCTATCAGAGTGTTACGTTGAGGAGAGTGGGGTATATCAGATCTTTACAGTGATGGGTGTGGGGTATATCAGAGTGTTATAGTGAGGGGTGTGGGGTATTTCAGAGTGTTACATTGAGTGCTGTGGGGTATATAACAGTGCTACAGTGAGGGATGTGGGGTATATCAGAGTGTTACAGTGAGGGGTGTGGGGTATATCAGAGTGTTACAGTGAGGGATGTGGGATATATCAGAGTGTTACAGTGAGGGGTGTGGGATATATCAGAGTGTTGCAGTGAGGGGTGTGTGGTACATCAGAGTGTTACTGTGAAAGGTGTGGGGTATATCAGAGTGTTACTGTGTGGAGTGTTGGGTATATCAGAGTCTTCCAGTGAGGGGTGTGGGGTATATCAGAGTGTTACAGTGAGGTGTGTGGGGTATATCAGTGTCTTACAGAGAGGGGTGTGGCATATATCAGAGTGTAATAGTGAGTGGTGTGGGTTATATCAGAGTGTTACATTGAGGGATGTGGGGTATATCGGAGAGTTACATTGAGAGGTGTGTGTTATATCAGAGTGCTACAGTGAGGGGTGTGGGGTATATCAGAGTGTTACAGATGGGGGTGAGGGGTGTATCAGAATGTTACAGTGAGGGGTGTGGGGTAAAACAGAGTGATACAGTGAGGGGTGTGGTTTATATCAGAGTGTTACAGTGAGGGCTGTGGGATATATCAGAGTGTTGCATTGAGCGGTGTTGGGTATATCAGAGTGTTACAGTGAGGGTTGTGGGGTATATCAGAGAGTTGCAGTGAGAGGTGTGGGATATATCAGATTGTTACTTTGAGGTGTGTGGGGTACATCAGAGTGTTACAGTGAGGGGTGTGGGGTATATCAGAGTGTGACAGGGAGGGATGTGGGGTATATCAGAGAGTTACTTTGAGGGGTGTGTGTTATATCAGAGTGTTACACTGAGGGGTGTGGGGTATATCAGTGACTTACTGTGAGGGGTGTGGCATATATCAGACTGTTACAATGAGGGGTGTGGGGTATATCAGTGTGTTAAAGTGAGGGGTGTGGGGTATATCAGAGTGCTACAGTGAGGGGTGTGGGGTATATCAGAGTGTTACAGATAGGGGTGTGGGGTGTATCAGAATGTTACAGTGAGGGGTGTGGGGTAAAACAGAGTGATACAGTGAGGGGTGTGGTGTATATCAGAGTGTTACAGTGAGGGGTGTGGGATATATCAGAGTGTTGCATTGAGCGGTGTTGGGTATATCAGAGTGTTACAGTGAGAGGTGTGGGATATATCAGAGTGTTACTTTGAGGTGTGTGGGGTACATCAGAGTGTTAAAGTGAGGGGTGTGGGTAAATCAGTGACTTACATTGAGGGGTGTGGCATATATCAGATTGTTACATTGAGGGGTGCGGGGTATATCAGAGTGTTACAGTGAGTGGTGTGGGGTATATAAGATTGTTACAGTGATGGGTGTGGGGTAAATCAGAGGGGTACAAGGAGGGGTGTGGGATATATCAGAGTGTAACAGTGACGGGTGAGGGGTATATCAGAGTGTTACATTGAGTGGTGTAGTGTATATCAGAGTGTTACATTGAGGGGTGTGGGGTATATCAGAGTGTTACAGAGAGGAGAGTGGGGTATATCAGAGCTTTACATTGAGGGGTATGGGGTATTTAAGAGTATTACATTCAGGGCTGTGGAGTATATAAGAGTGCTACAGTGAGGGGTGTGGGATATATCAGAGTGTTACAGTGAGGGGTGTGGGATATATCAGAGTGTTACAGTGAGCGGTGTGGGATATATCAGATTGTTACAGTGAGGGGTGTGGGATATATCAGAGTGTTACAGTGAGGGGTGTGGGGTATATCAGACTGTTACAGTGAGGGGTGTGGGGTATATTAGTGTGTTACAGTGAGGGGTGTGGGGTATATCAGAGTGTTACAGTGAGGGGTGTGGGGTATATCAGAGTGTTACAGATAGGGATGTGGGGTGTATCAGAATGTTACAGTGAGGGATGTGGGGTATAACAGAGTGATACAGTGAGGGGTGTGGTGTATATCAGAGTGTTACAGTGAGGGGTGTGGGATATATCAGAGTGTTGTATTGAGCGGTGTTGGGTATATCAGAGTGTTACAGTGAGAGGTGTGGGATATATCAGAGTGTTACTTTGAGGTGTGTGGGGTATATCAGAGTGTTAAAGTGAGGGGTGTGGGGTATATCAGAGTGTTACAGTGAGGGGTGTGGGGTATATCAGAGTGTTGCAGGGAGGGATGTGGGGAAGATCAGAGTGTTGCAGTGAGGGGTGAGGGGTATATCAGAGTGTTACTTTGAGGGCTGTGGGGAATATCAGAGTGTTACAGTGAGGGGTGAGGGCTATATCAGAGTGTTACAGTTTGGGGTGTGATGTATATCAGAGTGTTACAGTGAGGTGTGAGGGGTATATAAGAGTGTTTCATTGAGTTGTGTGGGGTATATCAGAAAGTTACAGTGAGGGGTGTGGGATATATCAGAGTGTTACAGTGAGAGGTGTGGGATATATCAGAGTGTTAAAGAGAGGGGTGTGGGTTATATCAAATTGTTACAGAGAGGTGTGTGGGGTATATAAGAGTGTTATAGTGAGGGGTGTGGGGTATATCAGAGTGTTACAGGGAGGGATGTGGGGAATATCAGAGTGTTACAGTGAGGGGTGAGGGGTATATCAGTGTCTGACAGTGAGGGGTGTGGCATATATCAGAGTGTTACAGTGATGGGTGAGGGGTATATCAGAGTGTTACAGTTTGGGGTGTGATGTATATCAGAGTGTTACAGTGAGGAGAGTGGGGTATATCAGAGTGTTACAGATAGGGATGTGGGGTGTATCAGAATGTTACAGTGAGGGGTGTGGGGTATAACAGAGTGATACAGTGAGGGGTGTGGTGTATATCAGAGTGTTACAGGGAGGGATGTGGGGAATATCAGAGTGTTGCAGTGAGGGGTGAGGGGTATATCAGAGTGTTACAGTGAGGGCTGTGGGGAATATCAGAGTGTTACAGTGAGGGGTGAGGGGTATATCAGAGTGTTACAGTTTGGGGTGTGATGTATATCAGAGTGTTACAGTGTGGTGTGAGGGGTATATAAGAGTGTTTCATTGAGTTGTGTGGGGTATATCAGAAAGTTACAGTGAGAGGTGTGGTATATATCAGAGTGTTAAAGAGAGGGGTGTGGGTTATATCAAATTGTTACAGAGAGGTGTGTGGGGTATATAAGAGTGTTATAGTGAGGGGTGTGGGGTATATCAGACAGTTACAGTGAGGGGTGTGGGTTATATCAGAGAGTTACAGCGAGGGGTGTGGGGTATATCAGAGTGTTGCAGTGAGGGGTGTGGGGTATATCAGAGTGTTATAGTGAGGGGTCTGGGGTATTTCAGAGTGTTACATTGAGTGCTGTGGGGTATATAAGAGTGCTACAGTGAGGGACGTGGGGTATATCAGAGTGTTACAGTGAGCGGTGTAGGGTATATCAGAGTGTTGCAGTGAGGGGTGTGTGGAAAATCAGAGTGTTACAGTGAGAGGTGAGGGATATATCACAGTGTAACAGTGAAGGGTGTGGGGTATATCAGAGTGTTACAGTGAGGGGAATGGGGTACATCAGATTGTTACAGTCAGCCGTGTGGGGTATATCAGAGTGTTACAGTGTGGTGTGTGGGGTATATCAGTGTCTTACAGTGAGGGGTGTGGCATATATCAGATTGTTACATTGAGGGGTGTGGGGTATATCAGAGTGTTACAGTGAGTGGTGGGTGGTATATAAGATTGTTACAGTGATGGGTGTGGGGTATATAAGAGTGCGACAGTGAGGGGTGAGGGGTATATCAGAGGGGTACAAGGAGGGGTGTGGGATATATCAGAGTGTTACAGTGACGGGTGAGGGGTATATCAGAGTGTTACATTGAGTGGTGTAGGGTATATCAGAGTGTTACATTGAGGGGTGTGGGGTATATCAGAGTGTTACAGTGAGGAGAGTGGGGTATATCAGAGCTTTACATTGAGGGGTATGGGGTATTTAAGAGTATTACATTCAGGGCTGTGGAGTATATAAGAGTGCTACAGTGAGGGGTGTGGGATATATCAGAGTGTTACAGTGAGGGGTGTGGGATATATCAGAGTGTTACAGTGACCGGTGTGGGATATATCAGAGCGTTACAGTGAGGGTTGTGGGGTATATCAGACTGTTACAGTGAGGGGTGTGGGGTATATCAGTGTGTTACAGTGAGGGGTGTGGGGTATATCAGAGTGTTACAGTGAGGGGTGTGGGGTATATCAGAGTGTTACAGATAGGGATGTGGGGTGTATCAGAATGTTACAGTGAGGGGTGTGGGGTATAACAGAGTGATACAGTGAGGGGTGTGGTGTATATCAGAGTGTTACAGTGAGGGGTGTGGGATATATCAGAGTGCTACAGTGAGGGGTGTGGGATATATCAGAATGTTACAGTGAGGGTTGTGGGGTATATCAGAGAGTTACAGTGAGAAGTGTGGGATATATCAGAGTGTTACTTTGAGGTGTGTGGGGTACATCAGAGTGTTACAGTGAGGGGTGTGGGGTACATCAGAGTGTTACAGTGAGGGGTGTGGGGTATATCAGAGTGTTACAGGGAGGGATGTGGGGAATATCAGAGTGTTACAGTGAGGGGTGAGGGGTATATCAGTGTCTGACAGTGAGGGGTGTGGCATGTATCAGAGTGTTACAGTGATGGGTGAGGGGTATATCAGAGTGTTACAGTTTGGGGTGTGATGTATATCAGAGTGTTACAGTGAGGTGTGAGGGGTATATAAGAGTGTTTCATTGAGTTGTGTGGGGTATATCAGAAAGTTTCTGTGAGGGGTGTGGGATATATCAGAGTGTTACAGTGAGAGGTGTGGGATATATCAGAGTGTTAAAGAGAGGTGTGTGGGTTACATCAAATTGTTACAGAGAGGTGTGTGGGGTATATAAGAGTGTTATAGTGAGGGGTGTGGGGTATATCAGACAGTTACAGTGAGGGGTGTGGGTTATATCAGAGAGTTACAGCGAGGGGTGTGGGGTATATCAGAGTGTTGCAGTGAGGGGTGTGGGGTATATCAGAGTGTTACATTCAGGGGTGTGGGGTATTTCAGAGTGTTACACTGAGTGCTGTGGGGTATATAAGAGTGCTACAGTGAGGGGTGTGGGTTATATCAGAGTGTTCCAGATAGGGATGTGGGGTGTATCAGAATGTTACAGTGAGGGATGTGGGGTATAACAGAGTGATACAGTGAGGGGTGTGGTGTATATCAGAGTGTTACAGTGAGGGGTGTGGGATATATCAGAGTGTTGTATTGAGCGGTGTTGGGTATATCAGAGTGTTACAGTGAGAGGTGTGGGATATATCAGAGTGTTACTTTGAGGTGTGTGGGGTATATCAGAGTGTTAAAGTGAGGGGTGTGGGGTATATCAGAGTGTTACAGTGAGGGGTGTGGGGTATATCAGAGTGTTACAGGGAGGGATGTGGGGAATATCAGAGTGTTACAGTGAGGGGTGAGGGGTATATCAGAGTGTTACAGTGAGGGCTGTGGGGAATATCAGAGTGTTACAGTGAGGGGTGAGGGGTATATCAGAGTGTTACAGTTTGGGGTGTGATGTATATCAGAATGTTACAGTGAGGTGTGAGGGATATATAAGAGTGTTTCATTGAGTTGTGTGGGGTATATCAGAAAGTTACAGTGAGGGGTGTGGGATATATCAGAGTGTTACAGTGAGAGGTGTGGGATATATCAGAGTGTTAAAGAGAGGTGGGTGGGTTATATCAAATTGTTACAGAGAGGTGTGTGGGATATATAAGAGTGTTATAGTGAGGGGTGTGGGGTATATCAGACAGTTACAGTGAGGGGTGTGGGTTATATCAGAGAGTTACAGCGAGGGGTGTGGGGTATATCAGAGTGTTGCAGTGAGGGGTGTGGGGTATATCAGAGTGTTATAGTGAGGGATGTGGGGTATTTCAGAGTGTTACATTGAGTGCTGTGGGGTATATAAGAGTGCTACAGAGAGGGACGTGGGGTATATCAGAGTGTTACAGTGAGCGGTGTAGGGTATATCAGAGTGTTACAGTGAGGGGAATGGGGTATATCAGATTGTTACAGTGAGCGGTGTGGGGTATATCAGTGTCTTACAGTGAGGGGTGTGGCATATATCGGATTGTTACATTGAGGGGTGTGGGGTATATCAGACTGTTACAGTGAGTGGTGGGGGGTATATAAGATTGTTACAGTGAGGGGTGTGGGGTATATAAGAGTGTGACAGTGAGGGGTGAGGGGTATATCAGAGGGGTACAAGGAGGGGTGTGGGATATATCAGAGTGTTTCAGTGACGGGTGAGGGGTATATCAGAGTGTTACATTGAGTGGTGTAGGGTATATCAGAGTGTTACATTGAGGGGTGTGGGGTATATCAGAGTGTTACAGTGAGGAGAGTGGGGTATATCAGAGCTTTACATTGAGGGGTATGGGGTATTTAAGAGTATTACATTCAGGGCTGTGGAGTATATAAGAGTGCTACAGTGAGGGGTGTGGGATATATCAGAGTGTTACAGTGAGGGGTGTGGGATATATCAGCGTGTTACAGTGAGCGGTGTGGGATATATCAGAGTGTTACAGTGAGGGGTGTGGGATATATCAGAGTGTTACAGTGAGGGTTGTGGGGTATATCAGACTGTTACAGTGAGAGGTGTGGGATATATCAGAGTGTTACTTTGAGGTGTGTGGGGTACATCAGAGTGTTACGGTGAGGGGTGTGGGTATATCAGAGTGTTACAGTGAGGGGTGTGGGGTATATCAGAGTGTTACAGATAGGGATGTGGGGTGTATCAGAATGTTACAGTGAGGGGTGTGGGGTATAACAGAGTGATACAGTGAGGGGTGCGGCGTATATCAGAGTGTTACAGGGAGCGATGTGGGGAATATCAGAGTGTTGCAGTGAGGGGTGAGGGCTATATCAGAGTGTTACAGTGAGGGCTGTGGGGAATATCAGAGTGTTACAGTGAGGGGTGAGGGGTATATCAGAGTGTTACAGTTTGGGGTGTGATGTATATCAGAGTGTTACAGTGTGGTGTGAGGGGTATATAAGAGTGTTTCATTGAGTTGTGTGGGGTATATCAGAAAGTTACAGTGAGGGGTGTGGGATATATCAGAGTGTTACAGTGAGAGGTGTGGGATATATCAGAGTGTTAAAGAGAGGGGTGTGGGTTATATCAAATTGTTACAGAGAGGTGTGTGGGGTATATAAGAGTGTTATAGTGAGGGGTGTGGGGTATATCAGACAGTTACAGTGAGGGGTGTGGGTTATATCAGAGAGTTACAGCGAGGGGTGTGGGGTATATCAGAGTGTTGCAGTGAGGGGTGTGGGGTATATCAGAGTGTTATAGTGAGGGGTCTGGGGTATTTCAGAGTGTTACATTGAGTGCTGTGGGGTATATAAGAGTGCTACAGTGAGGGACGTGGGGTATATCAGAGTGTTACAGTGAGCGGTGTAGGGTATATCAGAGTGTTGCAGTGAGGGGTGTGTGGAAAATCAGAGTGTTACAGTGAGAGGTGAGGGATATATCAGAGTGTAACAGTGAAGGGTGTGGGGTATATCAGAGTGTTACAGTGAGGGGAATGGGATACATCAGATTGTTACAGTCAGCCGTGTGGGGTATATCAGAGTGTTACAGTGTGGTGTTTGGGGTATATCAGTGTCTTACAGTGAGGGGTGTGGCATATATCAGATTGTTACATTGAGGGGTGTGGGGTATATCAGAGTGTTACAGTGAGTGGTGGGTGGTATATAAGATTGTTACAGTGATGGGTGTGGGGTATATAAGAGTGCGACAGTGAGGGGTGAGGGGTATATCAGAGGGGTACAAGGAGGGGTGTGGGATATATCAGAGTGTTACAGTGACGGGTGAGGGGTATATCAGAGTGTTACTTTGAGTGGTGTAGGGTATATCAGAGTGTTACATTGAGGGGTGTGGGGTATATCAGAGTGTTACAGTGAGGAGAGTGGGGTATATCAGAGCTTTACATTGAGGGGTATGGGGTATTTAAGAGTATTACATTCAGGGCTGTGGAGTATATAAGAGTGCTACAGTGAGGGGTGTGGGATATATCAGAGTGTTACACTGAGGGGTGTGGGATATATCAGAGTGTTACAGTGAGCGGTGTGGGATATATCAGAGCGTTACAGTGAGGGTTGTGGGGTATATCAGACTGTTACAGTGAGGGGTGTGGGGTATATCAGTGTGTTACAGTGAGGGGTGTGGGGTATATCAGAGTGTTACAGTGAGGGGTGTGGGGTATATCAGAGTGTTACAGATAGGGATGTGGGGTGTATCAGAATGTTACAGTGAGGGGTGTGGGGTATAACAGAGTGATACAGTGAGGGGTGTGGTGTATATCAGAGTGTTACAGTGAGGGGTGTGGGATATATCAGAGTGCTACAGTGAGGGGTGTGGGATATATCAGAATGTTACAGTGAGGGTTGTGGGGTATATCAGAGAGTTACAGTGAGAAGTGTGGGATATATCAGAGTGTTACTTTGAGGTGTGTGGGGTACATCAGAGTGTTACAGTGAGGGGTGTGGGGTATATCAGAGTGTTACAGGGAGGGATGTGGGGAATATCAGAGTGTTACAGTGAGGGGTGAGGGGTATATCAGTGTCTGACAGTGAGGGGTGTGGCATATATCAGAGTGTTACAGTGATGGGTGAGGGGTATATCAGAGTGTTACAGTTTGGGGTGTGATGTATATCAGAGTGTTACAGTGAGGTGTGAGGGGTATATAAGAGTGTTTCATTGAGTTGTGTGGGGTATATCAGAAAGTTTCTGTGAGGGGTGTGGGATATATCAGAGTGTTACAGTGAGAGGTGTGGGATATATCAGAGTGTTAAAGAGATGTGTGTGGGTTATATCAAATTGTTACAGAGAGGTGTGTGGGGTATATAAGAGTGTTATAGTGAGGGGTGTGGGGTATATCAGACAGTTACAGTGAGGGGTGTGGGTTATATCAGAGAGTTACAGCGAGGGGTGTGGGGTATATCAGAGTGTTGCAGTGAGGGGTGTGGGGTATATCAGAGTGTTACATTCAGGGGTGTGGGGTATTTCAGAGTGTTACACTGAGTGCTGTGGGGTATATAAGAGTGCTACAGTGAGGGGTGTGGGGTATATCAGAGTGTTCCAGTTAGGGATGTGGGGTGTATCAGAATGTTACAGTGAGGGATGTGGGGTATAACAGAGTGATACAGTGAGGGGTGTGGTGTATATCAGAGTGTTACAGTGAGGGGTGTGGGATATATCAGAGTGTTGTATTGAGCGGTGTTGGGTATATCAGAGTGTTACAGTGAGAGGTGTGGGATATATCAGAGTGTTACTTTGAGGTGTGTGGGGTATATCAGAGTGTTACAGTGAGGGGTGTGGGGTATATCAGAGTGTTAAAGTGAGGGGTGTGGGGTATATCAGAGTGTTACAGTGAGGGGTGTGGGGTATATCAGAGTGTTACAGGGAGGGATGTGGGGAATATCAGAGTGTTACAGTGAGGGGTGAGGGGTATATCAGAGTGTTACAGTGAGGGCTGTGGGGAATATCAGAGTGTTACAGTGAGGGGTGTGGGATATATCAGAGTGTTACCGTGAGAGGTGTGGGATATATCAGAGTGTTAAAGAGAGGTGTGTGGGTTATATCAAATTGTTACAGAGAGGTGTGTGGGATATATAAGAGTGTTATAGTGAGGGGTGTGGGGTATATCAGACAGTTACAGTGAGGGGTGTGGGTTATATCAGAGAGTTACAGCGAGGGGTGTGGGGTATATCAGAGTGTTGCAGTGAGGGGAATGGGGTATATCAGATTGTTACAGTGAGCGGTGTGGGGTATATCAGTGTCTTACAGTGAGGGGTCTGGCATATATCGGATTGTTACATTGAGGGGTGTGGGGTATATCAGACTGTTACAGTGAGTGGTGGGGGGTATATAAGATTGTTACAGTGAGGGGTGTGGGGTATATAAGAGTGTGACAGTGAGGGGTGAGGGGTATATCAGAGGGGTACAAGGAGGGGTGTGGGATATATCAGAGTGTTGCAGTGACGGGTGAGGGGTATATCAGAGTGTTACATTGAGTGGTGTAGGGTATATCAGAGTGTTACATTGAGGGGTGTGGGGTATATCAGAGTGTTACAGTGAGGAGAGTGGGGTGTATCAGAGCTTTACATTGAGGGATATGGGGTATTTAAGAGTATTACATTCAGGGCTGTGGAGTATATAAGAGTGCTACAGTGAGGGCTGTGGGATATATCAGAGTGTTACAGTGAGGGGTGTGGGATATATCAGAGTGTTACAGTGAGCGGTGTGGGATATATCAGAGTGTTACAGTGAGGGGTGTGGGATATATCAGAGTGTTACAGTGAGGGTTGTGGGGTATATCAGACTGTTACAGTGAGAGGTGTGGGATATATCAGAGTGTTACTTTGAGGTGTGTGGGGTACATCAGAGTGTTACAGTGAGGGGTGTGGGTATATCAGAGTGTTACAGTGAGGGGTGTGGGGTATATCAGAGTGTTACAGATAGGGATGTGGGGTGTATCAGAATGTTACAGTGAGGGGTGTGGGGTATAACAGAGTGATACAGTGAGGGGTGTGGTATATATCAGAGTGTTTACAGTGAGGGGTGTGGGATATATCAGAGTGCTACAGTGAGGGGTGTGGGATATATCAGAATGTTACAGTGAGGGTTGTGGGGTATATCAGAGAGTTACAGTGAGAGGTGTGGGATATATCAGAGTGTAACAGTGAAGGGTGTGGGGTATATCAGAGTGTTACAGTGAGGGGAATGGGATACATCAGATTGTTACAGTGAGCCGTGTGGGGTATATCAGAGTTTTACAGTGTGGTGTGTGGGGTATATCAGTGTCTTACAGTGAGGGGTGTGGCATATATCAGAGTGTTACAGTGAAGGGTGAGGGGTATATCAGAGTGTTACAGTTTGGGGTGTGATGTATATCAGAGTGTTACAGTGAGGTGTGAGGGGTATATAAGAGTGTTTCATTGAGTTGTGTGGGGTATATCAGAAAGTTACAGTGAGGGGTGTGGGATATATCAGAGTGTTACAGTGAGAGGTGTGGGATATATCAGAGTGTTAAAGAGAGGGGAGTGGGTTATATCAAATTGTTACAGAGAGCTGTGTGGGGTATATAAGAGTGTTATAGTGAGGGGTGTGGGGTATATCAGACAGTTACAGTGAGGGGTGTGGGTTATATCAGAGAGTTAGAGCGAGGGGTGTGGGGTATATCAGAGTGTTGCAGTGAGGGGTGTGGGGTATATCAGAATGTTATAGTGAGGGGTGAGGGGTATTTCAGAGTGTTACAGTGAGGGGTGTGGGGTATATCAGAGTGTTGCAGTGAGGGGAATGGGGTATATCAGATTGTTACAGTGAGCGGTGTGGGGTATATCAGTGTCTTACAGTGAGGGGTCTGGCATATATCGGATTGTTACATTGAGGGGTGTGGGGTATATCAGACTGTTACAGTGAGTGGTGGGGGTATATAAGATTGTTACAGTGAGGGGTGTGGGGTATATAAGAGTGTGACAGTGAGGGGTGAGGGGTATATCAGAGTGGCACAAGGAGGGGTGTGGGATATATCAGAGTGTTGCAGTGACGGGTGAGGGGTATATCAGAGTGTTACATTGAGTGGTGTAGGGTATATCAGAGTGTTACATTGAGGGGTGTGGGGTATATCAGAGTGTTACAGTGAGGAGAGTGGGGTATATCAGAGCTTTACATTGAGGGATATGAGGTATTTGAGAGTATTACATTCAGGGCTGTGGAGTATATAAGAGTGCTACAGTGAGGGCTGTGGGATATATCAGAGTGTTACAGTGAGGGGTGTGGGATATATCTGAGTGTTACAGTGAGCGGTGTGGGATATATCAGAGTGTTACAGTGAGGGGTGTGGGATATATCAGAGTGTTACAGTGAGGGTTGTGGGGTATATCAGACTGTTACAGTGAGAGGTGTGGGATATATCAGAGTGTTACTTTGAGGTGTGTGGGGTACATCAGAGTGTTACAGTGAGGGGTGTGGGTATATCAGAGTGTTACAGTGAGGGGTGTGGGGTATATCAGAGTGTTACAGATAGTGATGTGGGGTGTATCAGAATGTTACAGTGAGGGGTGTGGGGTATAACAGAGTGATACAGTGAGGGGTGTGGTGTATATCAGAGTGTTTACAGTGAGGGGTGTGGGATATATCAGAGTGCTACAGTGAGGGGTGTGGGATATATCAGAATGTTACAGTGAGGGTTGTGGGGTATATCAGAGAGTTACAGTGAGAGGTGTGGGATATATCAGAGTGTAACAGTGAAGGGTGTGGGGTATATCAGAGTGTTACAGTGAGGGGAATGGGATACATCAGATTGTTACAGTGAGCCGTGTGGGGTATATCAGAGTTTTACAGTGTGGTGTGTGGGGTATATCAGAGAGTTAGAGCGAGGGGTGTGGGGTATATCAGAGTGTTGCAGTGAGGGGTGTGGGGTATATCAGAATGTTATAGTGAGGGGTGAGGGGTATTTCAGAGTGTTACAGTGAGGGGTGTGCGGTATATCAGAGTGTTACAGATAGTGATGTTGGGTGTATCAGAATGTTACAGTGAGGGGTGTGGGGTATAACAGAGTGATACAGTGAGGGGTGTGGTGTATATCAGAGTGTTACAGTGAGGGGTGTGGGGTATATCAGAGAGTTACAGTGAGAGGTGTGGGATATATCAGAGTGTTACTTTGAGGTGTGTGGGGTACATCAGAGTGTTACAGTGAGGGGTGTCGGGTATATCAGTGTCTTACAGGGAGGGATGTGGGGAATATCAGAGTGTTACAGTGAGGGGTGAGGGGTATATCAGTGTCTTACAGTGAGGGGTGTGGGATATATCAGAGTGTTACAGTGAGGGGTGAGGGGTATATCAGAGTGTTACAGTTTGTGGTGTGATGTATATCAGAGTGTTACAGTGAGGTGTGAGGGGTATATAAGAGTGTTTCATTGAGTTGTGTGCGGTATATCAGAAAGTTACAGTGAGGGGTGTGGGATATATCAGAGTGTTACAGTGAGAGGTGTGGGATATATCAGAGTGTTAAAGAGAGGTGTGTGGGTTATATCAAATTGTTGCAGAGAGGTGTGTGGGGTATATAAGAGTGTTATAGTGAGGGGTGTGGAGTCTAGCAGACAGTTACAGTGAGGGGTGTGGGTTATATCAGAGAGTTACAGCGAGGGGTGTGGGGTATATCAGAGTGTTGCAGTGAGGGGTGTGGGGTATATCAGAGTGTTACTTTCAGGGGTGTGGGGTATATCAGAGTGTTATAGTGAGGGGTGTGGGGTATATCAGAGCTTTACAGTGAGGGGTGTGGGGTATATCAGAGTGTTACAGTGAAGTTTGTGGGGTATTTCAGAGGGTTACAGTGAGGTGTGTGGGATATATCAGAGTGTTACAGTGAGGGGTGTGGGGTCTATCAGAGTGTTACAGTGAGGGGTGTGGGGTATATCAGAGTGTTACAGTGAGGGGTGTGGGATATATCAGGGTGTTACATTGAGGGGTGTGGGGTATTTCAGAGTGTTACAGTGAGGGGTCTGGGGTATATCAGAGTTTTACATTGAGGGGTGTGGGGTATATCAGAGTGTTACAGTGAGGGGTCTGGGGTATATCAGAGTTTTACATTGAGGGGTGTGGGGTATATCAGAGTGTTATAGAGACGGGTGTGGGGTATAACAGTGTGTTACAGTGAGGCGTGAGGGGTATATCAGAGTGTTTCATTGAGGGGTGTGGGGTATAGCAGAATGTTACAGCGTAGGGTGTGTGGTATATCAGAGGGTTACTTTGAGGGGTGTGGGATATATCAAAGTGTTACAGTGAAGTGTGTGGTGTATATCATAGTCTTACATTGAGGGTGTGGGATATATCAGAGTGTTCCATAGAGGTATATGGGGTATATCAGAGTGTTACAATGAGGGGTGTGTGATATATCAGAGTGTAACTGTGAGGGGTGTGTGTTATATCAGAGTGTTGCACTGAGGGCTGTGGGTTATATCAGAGTGTTACAGTGAGGGGTGTTGGATATACCAGACTGACACAGTGAGAGGTTTGGAAGATATCACAGTGTTCCAGTGAGTGGTGTGGTGTATAACAGAGTGTTACAGTGAGGGGTGTGGGATTTATCAGAGTGTTACAGTGAGGGGTGTGGGGTATATCAGAGTATTATATTGAGGGGTGTGGGGTAAATCAGTGTCTTACAGTGAGGGGTGTGGGGTATATCACAGTATTACAGTGTGGGGTGTGGGGGATATCAGAGTGTTACAGTGAGGGGTGTGGGTTATATCAGAGTGTTACAGTGAGGGGTGTGGGATATATCAGTGTTACAGAGAGGGGTGTGGGGTATATCAGAGTGTTACAGTGAGGGGTGTCGTGTATATCAGAGTGTTACAGTGAGGCGTGTGGGTTATATCAGAGTGTTAAAGTGAGGGGTGTGGGTTATATCAGAGTGTCACATTGAGGGCTGTGGGTATATCAGAGTGTTACAGTGAGGGGTGTGGGGTATATCAGAGTGTTACAGTGAGGGGTGTGGAGTATATCAGAGTGTTACATAAAGAGGTGTGGAGTATATCAGAGTGTTACAGTGAGGGGTGTGGGATATATCATTGTCTTACAGTGAGGGGTGAGGAGTATATCAGAGAGTTACACTGATGGGAGCGGTGTATATCAGAGTGTTACCGTGAGGAGACTGGGGTATATCAGAGTGTTACAATGTGGGGTGTGGGATATATCAGAGTGATACATTGAGGGGTGTGGGGTATATCAGTGTGTTACAGTGAGGGGTGTGGGGTATATCAGAGTGTTACAGTGAGGGGTGTCGTGTATATCAGAGTGTAACAGTGAGGCGTGTGGGTTATATCAGAGTGTTAAGGTGAGGGGTGTGGGTTATATCAGAGTGTCACATTGAGGGCTGTGGGTATATCAGAGTGTTACAGTGAGGGGTGTGGGGTATATCAGAGTGTTACAGTGAGGGGTGTGGAGTATATCAGAGTGTTACATAAAGGGATGTGGGGTATATCAGAGTGTTACAGTGAGGGGTGTGTGATATATCATTTTCTTACAGTGAGGGGTGAGGAGTATATCAGAGTGTTACACTGATGGGAGCGGTGTATATAAGAGTGTTACCGTGAGGAGACTGGGGTATATCAGAGTGTTACAATGTGGGGTGTGGGATATATCAGAGTGATACATTGAGGGGTGTGGGGTATATCAGAGTGTTACAGTGAGGGGTGTGGGGTATATCAGAGTGTTACAGTGAAGGGTGTGGGAGATATCAGAGTGTTACAGTGAAGGGTTTGGGGTATATCAGAGTGTTACAGTGAGGGATGTGGGATATATCAGTGTATTACATTGTGGGGTGCGGGGTATATCAGAGTGTTACAGTGAGGGTTGTGGGGTGTATAAGAGTGTTACAGTGATGGGTGTGGGGTATATCAGAGTGTTACATTGAGGGCTGTGGGATATATCAGAGTGAAACAGTGACGGGTGTGTTATTTCTGAGTGTTACAGTGAGGGGTGTGGGATATATCAGAGTGTTACAGTGAGGGGTGTGGGATATATCAGAGTGTTACAGTGAGGGGTGTGGTATATACCAGACTGTTACAGTGAGAGGTGTGGTATATATCAGAGTGTTACAGTGAGGGGTATGGGGTATATCAGAGTGTTACAGTGAGGCGAGTGGGATGTCTCAGAGTATTACATAGAGGGGTGTGGGGTATATCAGAGTGTTACAGTGAGTGCTGTGGGGTATATCAGTGTGTTACAGTGAGGGGTGTGGGGTAAATCAGAGTGTTACTGTGAGGGGTGTGGGGTATATCAGAGTGTTACACTGAGGGGTGTTGGGTATATCAGAGTGTTTCAGTGAGGGGTGTGGTATATACGAGACTGTTAATGTGAGAGGTGTTGGATATATCAGCGTGTTACAGTGAGTGGTGTGGGGTATATCAGAGTGATACACTGAGGGGAGTGGGATATCTCAGAGTGTTACATAGAGGGGTGTGGGTTATCTCAGAGTGTTACAGTGAGGGGTTTGGGGTATATCAGTGTCTTACAGTGAGGGGTGTGGGATATATCTCAGTGTTACATTGAGGGGTGTGGGGTATATCAGAGTGTTACAGTGAAGGTTGTGGGGTATTTCAAAGGGTTACAGTGAGGTGTGTGGGATATATCAGAGTGTTACAGTGAGGGGTGTGGGGTCTATCAGAATGTTACAGTGAGGGGTGTGGGGTATATCAGAGTGTTACAGTGAGGTGTGTGGGTTATATCAGAGTGTTACATTGAGGGGTGTGGGGTATATCAGAGTGTTACAGTGAGCGGTCTGGGGTATATCAGAGTTTTACATTGAGGTGTGTGGGGTATATCAGAGTGTTATAGAGACGGGTGTGGGGTATATCAGAGTGTTACAGTGAGGGGTGTGGGGTATAACAGTGTGTTACAGTGAGGCGTGAGGGGTATATCAGAGTGTTTCATTGAGGGGTGTGGGGTATAGCAGAATGTTACAGCGTAGGGTGTGTGGTATATCAGAGTGTTACTTTGAGGGGTGTGGGATATATCAAAGTGTTACAGTGAAGTGTGTGGTGTATATCAGAGTCTTACATTGAGGGTGTGGGATATATCAGAGTGTTCCATAGAGGTATATGGGGTATATCAGAGTGTTACAATGAGGGGTGTGTGATATATCAGAGTGTAACTGTGAGGGGTGTGTGTTATATCAGAGTGTTACACTGAGGGCTGTGGGTTATATCAGAGTGTTACAGTGAGGGGTGTTGGATATACCAGACTGACACAGTGAGAGGTTTGGGAGATATCACAGTGTTCGAGTGAGTGGTGTGGTGTATAACAGAGTGTTACAGTGAGGGGTGTGGGATTTATCATGTGTTACAGTGAGGGGTGTGGGATTTATCAGAGTGTTACAGTGAGGGGTGTGGGGTATATCAGAGTATTATATTGAG
The DNA here is from genome assembly GCA_026770705.1 of Isurus oxyrinchus. Taxonomy (NCBI): domain Eukaryota; kingdom Metazoa; phylum Chordata; class Chondrichthyes; order Lamniformes; family Lamnidae; genus Isurus; species Isurus oxyrinchus. The sequence continues at coordinate 51,994 of JANJGN010001281.1, read as the reverse complement.
GGGTATGGGGTAAATCAGTGTCTTACAGTGAGGGGTGTGGGGTATATCACAGTATTACAGTGTGGGGTGTGGGGGATATCAGAGTGTTACAGTGAGGGGTGTGGGTTATATCAGAGTGTTACAGTGAGGGGTGTGGGATATATCAGTGTTACAGAGAGGGGTGTGGGGTATATCAGAGTGTTGCAGTGAGGGGTGTCGTGTATATCAGAGTGTTACAGTGAGGCGTGTGGTTTATATCAGAGTGTTAAAGTGAGGGGTGTGGGTTATATCAGAGTGTCACATTGAGGGCTGTGGGTATATCAGAGTGTTACAGTGAGGGGTGTGGGGTATATCAGAGTGTTACAGTGAGGGGTGTGGAGTATATCAGAGTGTTACATAAAGGGGTGTGGGGTATATCAGAGTGTTACAGTGAGGGGTGTGGGATATATCATTGTCTTACAGTGAGGGGTGATGAGTATATCAGAGAGTTACACTGATGGGAGCGGTGTATATCAGAGTGTTACCGTGAGGAGACTGGTGTATATCAGAGTGTTACAATGTGGGGTGTGGGATATATCAGAGTGATACATTGAGGGGTGTGGGGTATATCAGGGTGTTACGGTGAGGTGTGTGGGGTATATCAGAGTGTTACAGTGAAGGGTGTGGGAGATATCAGAGTGTTACAGTGAAGGGTGTGGGAGATATCAGAGTGTTACAGTGAATGTGTGGGATATATCAGAGTGTTTCAGTGAGGGGTGTGGGTTATATCAGAGTGTTAGAGTGATGGGTGTGGAGTATATCAGAGTGTTACAGTGAGGGGTGTGGGGTGTATCAGAGTGTTACAGTGAGGGGTTTGGGGTATATAAGAGCGTGACAGTGAGGGGTTTGGGGTATATCAGAGTGTTACAGTGAGGGATGTGGGATATATCAGTGTATTACATTGTGGGGTGCGGGGTATATCAGAGTGTTACAGAGAGGGTTGTGGGGTGTATAAGAGTGTTACAGTGATGGGTGTGGGGTATATCAGAGTGTTACATTGAGGGGTGTGGGATATATCAGAGTGAAACAGTGACGGGTGTGTGTTTTTTCTGAGTGTTACAGTGAGGGGTGTGGGATATATCAGAATGTTACAGTGAGGTGAGTGGTATATACCAGACTGTTACAGTGAGAGGTGTGGGATATATCAGAGTGTTACAGTGATGGGTATGGGGTATATCAGAGTGTTACAGTGAGGCGAGTGGGATGTCTCAGAGTATTACATAGAGGGGTGTGGGGTATATCAGAGTGTTACAGTGAGTGCTGTGGGGTATATCAGTGTGTTACAGTGAGGGGTGTGGGGTAAATCAGAGTGTTACTGTGAGGGGTGTGGGGTATATCAGAGTGTTACACTGAGGGGTGTTGGGTATATCAGAGTGTTTCAGTGAGGGGTGTGGTATATACGAGACTGTTAATGTGAGAGGTGTTGGATATATCAGCGTGTTACAGTGAGTGGTGTGGGGTATATCAGAGAGATACACTGAGGGGAGTGGGATATCTCAGAGTGTTACATAGAGGGGTGTGGATTATCTCAGAGTGTTACAGTGAGGGGTTTGGCGTATATCAGTGTCTTACAGTGAGGGGTGTGGGATATATCTCAGTGTTACATTGAGGGGTGTGGGGTATATCAGAGTGTTACAGTGAAGGTTGTGGGGTACTTCAGAGGGTTACAGTGAGGTGTGTGGGATATATCAGAGTGTTACAGTGTGGGGTTTGGGACACATCAGAGTGTTACAGTGAACGGTGTCGGATTTATCAGAGTGGAACAGTGAGGGGTGAGGGGTATAGCAGAGTCTTACATTGAGGGGTGTTGGGTATATCAGAGTGTTACAGTGAGGGGTGTGGGATATATCAGTGTGTTACAGTGAGGGTTGCGGGGGTCTATCAGAGTGTTACAGTGAGGGTTGTGGGGTATATCAGAGTGTTACAGTGAGAGGTGTGGGGGATATCAAAGTGTTATAGTGAGTGGTGAGGGGTATATCAGAGTGTTACATTGAGCGTTGTGGGGTATATCAGAGTGCTAGAGTGAGGGATGAGGCTTATATCAGAGTGTTACAATGAGGGGTCTGGGATATATCAGAGTGTTACAGTGAGGGGTGTGGGATATATCAGAGTCTTACAGAGCGGGGTGTGGGGTATATCAGAGTGTTACATTGAGGGGTGAGGGGTATATCACAGTGTTACTGTGAGGGGTGTGGGATATATCAGTGTGCTACAATGAGGGGGTGGTGTATATCAGAGAGTTACAGTGAGGGGTATGGGATATATTATAGTGTTACAGTGTGGGGTGAGGTGTATATCAGAGTGCTACAGAGAGGGGGGTGGGGTATATGAGACTGTTAGATTAATAAATGCGGTGAATATCAGAGTGTTACACTGAGGTCTGTGGGATATATCAGAGCGTAACAGTGAGGGATGTGCGTAATATCAGAGTGTTACAGTGAGGGGTGTGGGGTATATCAGAGTGTTACAGTGGGGGGTGTGGGGTATATCAGTGTGTTACATTGAGGGGTGTCTGTTATATCAGAGTATTACACTGAGGGGTGTGGGGTATATCAGAGTGTTACAGTGGGGGGTGTGGGGTATATCAGTGTCTTACAGTGAGTGGTGCGGCATAAATCAGAGTGTAACATTGAGCGGTGTGGGGTATATCAGAGTGTTACAGTGAGGGTTACGGGGTATATCAGAGTGTAACAGGGAGGAGAGATGGGTATATCAGAGTGTTACAGTGAGGGGTGTGGGGTATATCAGAGTGTTACAGTGAGGGGTGTGGGGTATATCAAAGTGTTACAATGTGGGGTGTGGGATACATCAGAGTGTTACATTGAAGGTTGTGGGGTATATCAGACTGTTACAGTGAGGGGTGTGGGATATATCAGAGTATTACATAGAGGGGTATGGGGTATATCAGAGTGTTACATTGAGTGGTGTGTGATATATCAGAGTGTAACAGTGAGGGGTGTTGGATATATCAGATTGCTACAGTGAGGGGTGTGGGATATACCAGACTGATACAGTGAGAGGTGTGGGAGATATCAGAGTGTTCCAGTGAGTGGTGTGGGGTATAACAGAGTGTTACAGTGAGGGGTGTGGGATTTATCAGAGTGTTACAGTGCGGGGCATGGGGTATATCAGAGTGTTAAATTGAGGTGTGAGGGGTATATCAGACTGTTACAGTGCGGGGTGTGGGATATATCAGAGTTTAACAGTGAGGGGGAGGGTTATAACAGAGTGTTACAGTGAGGGGTGTGGGATATATTAGAGTGTTACAGTGTGGGTTGTGAGGTATATCAGAGTGTTACAGAGAGGGGTGTGGGGTATATCACAGTGTTACATTGAGGTCTGTGGGATATATCAGATTGTAACAGTGAGGGGTGTGGGATATATCAGTGTTTTACAGTTAGGGGTGTGGGATATATGAGTGTGTTACAGTGAGGGGTGTGGTGTATATCAGAGTATTTCAGTGAGGGGTGTGGGATATATCAGTGTTACAGTGATGTGTGTGGGGTATATCAGAGTGTTACAGTGAGGGGTGTGGGTTATATCAGATTGTTAAAATGAGGGGTGTGGGTTATATCAGAGTGTTATAATGAGGGGTGTGGGATATATCAGAGTGTTACAGTGAGGGGTGTGGGTTATATCAGAGTGTTAAAGTGAGGGGTGTGGGTTATATCAGAGTGTTAAAGTGAGGGGTGTGGGTTATATCAGAGTGTTACAGTGAGGGGTGTGGGTTATATCAGAGTGTTACATTGAGGGGTGTGGGTTATATCAGAGTGTTACAGTGAGGGGTGTGGGTTATATCAGAGTGTTAAAGTGAGGGGTGTGGGTTATATCAGAGTGTTACAGTGAGGGGTGTGGGTTATATCAGAGTGTAACAGTGAGGGGTGTGGGTTATATCAGAGTGTTAAAGTGAGGGGTGTGGGTTATATCAGAGTGTTAAAGTGAGGGTGTGGGTTATATCAGAGTGTTACAGTGAGGGGTGTGGGATATATCAGAGTGTTACAGTGACGGGTGTGGGTTATATCAGAGTGTTCCAGTTAGGGGTGTGGGGTATATCAGAGTGTTACAGTGAGGGGTGTGGGGTACATACGAGTGTTGCAATGAAGGTTGTGGGGTATATCAGACTGTTAGAGTGATGGGTGGGGGTATATCAGAGTGTTACATTGAGGGGTGTGGGATATATCAGAGTGAATCAGTGAGGGGTATGTGTTATATCAGAGTGTTACAGTCAGGGGTGTGGGTTATATCAGAGTGTTCCAGTTAGGGGTGTGGGGTATATCAGAGTGTTACAGTGAGGGGTGTGGGGTATATCAAAGTGTTACAATGTGGGGTGTGGGATACATCAGAGTGTTACATTGAAGGTTGTGGGGTATATCAGACTGTTACAGTGAGGGGTGTGGGATATATCAGAGTATTACATAGAGGGGTATGGGGTATATCAGAGTGTTACATTGAGTGGTGTGTGATATATCAGAGTGTAACAGTGAGGGGTGTTGGATATATCAGATTGCTACAGTGAGGGGTGTGGGATATACCAGACTGATACAGTGAGAGGTGTGGGAGATATCAGAGTGTTCCAGTGAGTGGTGTGGGGTATAACAGAGTGTTACAGTGAGGGGTGTGGGATTTATCAGAGTGTTACAGTGCGGGGCATGGGGTATATCAGAGTGTTAAATTGAGGTGTGAGGGGTATATCAGACTGTTACAGTGCGGGGTGTGGGATATATCAGAGTTTAACAGTGAGGGGGAGGGTTATAACAGAGTGTTACAGTGAGGGGTGTGGGATATATTAGAGTGTTACAGTGTGGGTTGTGAGGTATATCAGAGTGTTACAGAGAGGGGTGTGGGGTATATCACAGTGTTACATTGAGGTCTGTGGGATATATCAGATTGTAACAGTGAGGGGTGTGGGATATATCAGTGTTTTACAGTTAGGGGTGTGGGATATATGAGTGTGTTACAGTGAGGGGTGTGGTGTATATCAGAGTATTTCAGTGAGGGGTGTGGGATATATCAGTGTTACAGTGATGTGTGTGGGGTATATCAGAGTGTTACAGTGAGGGGTGTGGGTTATATCAGATTGTTAAAATGAGGGGTGTGGGTTATATCAGAGTGTTATAATGAGGGGTGTGGGATATATCAGAGTGTTACAGTGAGGGGTGTGGGTTATATCAGAGTGTTAAAGTGAGGGGTGTGGGTTATATCAGAGTGTTAAAGTGAGGGGTGTGGGTTATATCAGAGTGTTACAGTGAGGGGTGTGGGTTATATCAGAGTGTTACATTGAGGGGTGTGGGTTATATCAGAGTGTTACAGTGAGGGGTGTGGGTTATATCAGAGTGTTAAAGTGAGGGGTGTGGGTTATATCAGAGTGTTACAGTGAGGGGTGTGGGTTATATCAGAGTGTAACAGTGAGGGGTGTGGGTTATATCAGAGTGTTAAAGTGAGGGGTGTGGGTTATATCAGAGTGTTAAAGTGAGGGTGTGGGTTATATCAGAGTGTTACAGTGAGGGGTGTGGGATATATCAGAGTGTTACAGTGACGGGTGTGGGTTATATCAGAGTGTTCCAGTTAGGGGTGTGGGGTATATCAGAGTGTTACAGTGAGGGGTGTGGGGTACATACGAGTGTTGCAATGAAGGTTGTGGGGTATATCAGACTGTTAGAGTGATGGGTGGGGGTATATCAGAGTGTTACATTGAGGGGTGTGGGATATATCAGAGTGAATCAGTGAGGGGTATGTGTTATATCAGAGTGTTACAGTCAGGGGTGTGGGTTATATCAGAGTGTTACAGTGAGGGGTGTGGGGTATATCAGATTGTTACAGTGAGGGGTATGGGGTATATCAGAGTGTTAACGTGAGGGGTGTGGGGTATATCAGAGTGTTAGAGTGAGGGGTGTGGGGTAAATCAGTGTGTTACAGTCAGGGGTGTGGGGTATATCAGAGTGTTACAGTGGGGGTTGTGGGGTATATCAGTGTGTTACATTGAGGGGTGTCTGTTATATCAGAGTATTACACTGAGGGGTGTGGGGTATATCAGAGTGTTACAGTTGGGGGGTGTGGGGTATATCAGTGTCTTACAGTGAGTGGTGCGGCATAAATCAGAGTGTAACATTGAGCGGTGTGGGGTATATCAGAGTGTTACAGTGAGGGTTACGGGGTATATCAGAGTGTAACAGGGAGGAGAGATGGGTATATCAGAGTGTTACAGTGAGGGGTGTGGGGTATATCAGAGTGTTACAGTGAGGGGTGTGGGGTATATCAAAGTGTTACAATGTGGGGTGTGGGATACATCAGAGTGTTACATTGAAGGTTGTGGGGTATACCAGACTGTTACAGTGAGGGGTGTGGGATATATCAGAGTGTTACATAGAGGGGTATGGGGTATATCAGAGTGTTACATTGAGTGGTGTGTGATATATCAGAGTGTAACAGTGAGGGGTGTTGGATATATCAGATTGCTACAGTGAGGGGTGTGGGATATACCAGACTGATACAGTGAGAGGTGTGGGAGATATCAGAGTGTTCCAGTGAGTGGTGTGGGGTATAACAGAGTGTTACAGTGAGGGGTGTGGGATTTATCAGAGTGTTACAGTGCGGGGCATGGGGTATATCAGAGTGTTAAATTGAGGTGTGAGGTGTATATCAGAGTGTTACAGTGCGGGGTGTGGGATATATCAGAGTTTAACAGTGAGGGGGAGGGTTATAACAGAGTGTTACAGTGAGGGGTGTGGGATATATTAGAGTGTTACAGTGTGGGTTGTGAGGTATATCAGAGTGTTACAGAGAGGGGTGTGGGGTATATCACAGTGTTACATTGAGGTCTGTGGGATATATCAGATTGTAACAGTGAGGGGTGTGGGATATATCAGTGTTTTACAGTTAGGGGTGTGGGATATATGAGTGTGTTACAGTGAGGGGTGTGGTGTATATCAGAGTATTACAGTGAGGGGTGTGGGATATATCAGTGTTACAGTGATGTGTGTGGGATATATCAGAGTGTTACAGAGAGGGGTGTCATGTATATCAGAGTGTTACAGTGAGGGGTGTCGTGTATATCAGAGTGTTACAGTGAGGGGTGTGGGGTATATCAGAGTGTTACAGTGATGGGTGTGGGATATATCAGAGTGTTACAGTGAGGGGTGTGGGTTATATCAGAGTGTTACAGTGAGGGGTGTGGGTTATATCAGAGTGTAACAGTGAGGGGTGTGGGTTATATCAGAGTGTAACAGTGAGGGGTGTGGGTTATATCAGAGTGTTAAAGTGAGGGGTGTGGGTTATATCAGAGTGTTAAAGTGAGGGTGTGGGTTATATCAGAGTGTTACAGTGTGGGGTGTGGGGTATATCATCGTGTTACAGTGAGGGGTGTGGGATATATCAGAGTGTTACAGTGAGGGGTGTGGGATATATCAGAGTGTTACAGTGAGGGGTGTGGGTTATATCAGAGTGTTCCAGTTAGGGGTGTGGGGTATATCAGAGTGTTACAGTGAGGGGTGTGGGGTACATACGAGTGTTGCAATGAAGGTTGTGGGGTATATCAGACTGTTAGAGTGATGGGTGGGGGTATATCAGAGTGTTACATTGAGGGGTGTGGGATATATCAGAGTGTTACAGTGAGGGGTGTGGGATATATCAGAGTGTTACAGTGAGGGGTGTGGGTTATATCAGAGTGTTCCAGTTAGGGGTGTGGGGTATATCAGAGTGTTACAGTGAGGGGTGTGGGGTACATCCGAGTGTTGCAATGAAGGTTGTGGGGTATATCAGACTGTTAGAGTGATGGGTGGGGGTATATCAGAGTGTTACATTGAGGGGTGTGGGATATATCAGAGTGAATCAGTGAGGGGTATGTGTTATATCAGAGTGTTACAGTCAGGGGTGTGGGTTATATCAGAGTGTTACAGTGAGGCGTGTGGGGTATATCAGAGTGTTACAATGAGGGGTATGGGGTATATCAGAGTGTTAACGTGAGGGGTGTGGGGTATATCAGAGTGTTACAGTGAGGGGTGTGGGGTATATCAGAGTGTTAACGTGAGGGGTGTGGGGTATATCAGAGTGTTACCGTGAGGGGTGTGGGGTATATCAGAGTGTTAACGTGAGGGGTGTGTGGTATATCAGAGTGTTGCAGTGAGGGGTGTGGGGTATATCAGAGTGTTACAGTGAGGGGGGTGCTATATACCAGACTGTTACAGTGAGAGGTGTGGGATATATCAGAGTGTTACAGTGAGGGATGTGGGGTATTTCAGAGTGTTACAGTGAGGGCAGTGGGATGTCTCAGAGTGTTACATAGAGGGGTGAGGGGTATATCACAGTGTTACTGTGAGGGGTGTGGGGTATATCAGAGTGTGACAATGACGGGTGTGGGATATATCAGTGTGTTACAGTGAGGGGGTGGTGTATATCAGAGAGTTACAGTGAGGGGTGTGGGATATATTAGAGTGTTACAGTGTGGGGTGAGGGGTATAGCAGAGTGTTACAGAGAGGGGGGTGGGGTACATGAGACTGTTAGAGTAATAGGTGTGGTGTATATCAGAGTGTTACACTGAGGTCTGTGGGATATATCAGAGTGTAACAGTGAGGGATGTGGATTATATCAGAGTGTTACAGTGAGGGGTGTGGGTTATATCAGAGTGTTAGAGTGAGGGGTATATCAGTGTGTTACAGTGAGGGGTGTCTGTTATATCAGAGTGTTAAACTGAGGGGTGTGGGGTATATCAGTGTCTTACAGTGAGTGGTGTGGCATATATCAGAGTGTAACATTGAGGGGTGTGGGGTATATCAGAGTGTTACAGTGAGGGGTGTGGGGTATATAAGATTGTTACAGTGATGGGTGTGGGATATATAAGAGCGTGACAGTGAGGGGTGTGTGGAATAACAGAGTGTTACAGTGAGGGGTGTGGGGTATATCAGAGTGTTACAGTGAGGGGTGTGGGTTATATCAGAGTGTTACAGTGAGGGCTGTGGGGTATATCAGAGTGTTACAGTGAGGGGTGTGGGGTATATCAGAGTGTTTCAGTGAGGAAAGAGGGGTAAATCAGAATGTTACAGTCAGGGGTGTGGGGTATATCAGAGTGTTTCAGTGAGGGGTGTGGGGTATATCAGAATGTTACATTGAGGCGTGTGGGGTATATCAGAGTGTTACAGTGAGGGGTGTGGGGTATAACAAAGTGATATAGTGAGGGAAGTGGGTTTTATCAGAGTGTTACAGTGAGGGGTGTGGGATATATCAGAGTGTTACATTGAGGCATGTGGGATATATCAGAGTGAAACAGTGAGGGGTGTGTGTTATATCAGAGTGTTACAGTGAGGGGTGTGGGTTATATCAGAGTGTTACAGAAATGGGTGTGGGGTATATCAGATTGTTACAGTGAGGGGAGTGGGATGTCTCAGAGTGTTACATAGAGGGGTGTGTGGTATATCAGAGTGTTACAGTGAGGGGTGTGGGGTATATCAGAGTGTTACAGTGAGGGGTGTGGTATATACCAGACTGTTACAGTGAGAGGTGTGGGATATATCAGAGTGTTACAGTGAGGGATGTGGGGTATATCAGAGTGTTACTTTGAGGGCAGTGGGATGTCTCAGAGTGTTACATAGAGGGGTGAGGGGTATATCACAGTGTTACTATGAGGGGTGTGGGATATATCAGAGTGTTACAGTGAGTGGTGTGGGATATATCAGTGTGTTGCAGTGAGGGGGTGGTGTATATCAGAGTGTTACAGTGAGGGGTGTGGGATATATTAGAGTGTTACAGTGTGGGGTGAAGGGTATAGCAGAGTGTTACAGAGAGGGGGGTGGGGTATATGAGACTGTTAGAGTAATAGGTGTGGTGTATATCAGAGTGTTACACTGAGGTCTGTGGGATATATCAGAGTGTAACAGTGAGGGATGTGGATTATATCAGAGTGTTACAGTGAGGGGTGCGGGTTATATCAGAGTGTTAGAGTGAGGGGTATATCAGTGTGTTACAGTGAGGGGTGTCTGTTATATCAGAGTGTTAAACTGAGGGGTGTGGGGTATATCAGAGTGTTACAGTGAGGGGTGTGGGGTATATCAGAGTGTTTCAGTGAGGAGAGAGGGGTAAATCAGAGTGTTACAGTCAGGGGTGTGGGGTATATCAGAGTGTTGCAGTGAGGGGTGTGGGGTATATCAAAGTGATATAGTGAGGGAAGTGGGGTTTATCAGAGTGTTACATAGAGGGGTGTGGGTTATATCAGAGTGTTACATTGAGGCGTGTGGGGTATATCAGAGTGTTACAGTGAGGGGTGTGGGGTATAACAAAGTGATATAGTGAGGGAAGTGGGGTTTATCAGAGTGTTACAGTGAGGGGTGTGGGATATATCAGAGTGTTACATTGAGGCGTGTGGGATATATCAGAGTGAAACAGTGAGGGGTGTGTGTTATATCAGAGTGTTACAGTGAGGGGTGTGGGTTATATCAGAATGTTACAGTAATGGGTGTGGGGTATATCAGATTGTTACAGTGAGGGGAGTGGGATGTCTCAGAGTGTTACATAGAGTGGTGTGGGGTATATCAGAGTGTTACAGTGAGTGCTGTGGGGTATATCAGTGTGTTACAGTGAGGGTTGTGTGTTATATCAGAGTGTTACAGTGAGGGGTGTGGGATATATCAGAGTGTTACAGTGAGGGGTGTGGTATATACCAGACTGTTACAGTGAGAGGTGTGGGATATATCAGAGTGTTACAGTGAGGGGTGTGGGGTATATCAGAGTGTTACTTTGAGGGGAGTGGGATGTCTCAGAGTGTTACAGTGAGGGGTGTGTGTTATATCAGAGTGTTACAGTGAGGGGTGTGGGCTAAATCAGAGTGTTACTGTGAGGGGTGTGGGGTATATCAGAGTGTTACACTGAGGGGTGTTGGGTATATCAGTGTGTTGCAGTGAGGGTTGTGGTATATACGAGACTGTAAAAGTGAGAGGTGTTGGATATATCAGCGTGTTACTTTGAGTGGTGTGGGGTATATCAGAGTGATACACTGAGGGGAGTGGGATATCTCAGAGTGTTACATAGAGGGGTGTGAGGTATCTCAGAGTGTTACAGTAAGGGGTTTGGGGTATATCAGTGTCTTACAGTGAGGGGTGTGGGATATATCTCAGTGTTACATTGAGGGGTGTGGGGTATATCAGAGTGTTACAGTGAAGGTTGTGGGATATTTCAGAGGGTTACAGTGAGGTGTGTGGGATATATCAGAGTGTTACAGTGTGGGGTTTGGGACACATCAGAGGGTTACAGTGAACGGTGTCGGATTTATCAGAGTGGAACAGTGAGGGGTGATGGGTATAGCAGAGTCTTACATTGAGGGGTGTTGGGTATATCAGAGTGTTACAGTGAGGGGTGTGGGGTATATCAGTGTGTTACAGTGAGGGTTGCGGGGTCTATCAGAGTGTTACAGTGAGGTTTGTGGGGTATATCAGAGTGCTAGAGTGAGGGATGTGGCGTCTATCAGAGTGTTATAATGAGGGGTCTGGGATATATCAGAGCGTTACAGTGAGGGGTGTGGGATATATCAGAGTCTTACAGTGCGGGGTGTGGGGTATATCAGAGTGTTACATTGAGGGGTGAGGGGTATATCACAGTGTTACTGTGAGGGGTGTGGGATATATCAGAGTGTTACAATGAGTGGTGTGGGATATATCAGTGTGCTACAATGAGGGGGTGGTGTATATCAATGAGTTACAGTGAGGCGTGTGGGATATATTATAGTGTTACAGTGTGGGGTGAGGTGTATATCAGAGTGTTACAGTGCGGGGTGTGGGTTATATCAGAATGTTAGAGTGAGGGGTGTGGCGTATATCAGTGTGTTACAGTGAGGGGTGGTGGGGTATATCAGAGTGTTACACTGAGGGGTATGGGGTATATCAGTGTCTTACAGTGAGTTGTGCGGCATATATCAGAGTGTAACATTGAGGGGTGTGGGGTATATCAGAGTGTTACAGTGAGGGGTGTGGGGTATATAAGAGCGTGACAGTGAGGGGTGTGTGGTATAACAGAGTGTTACAGTGAGGGGTGTGGGGTATATCAGAGTGTTACAGTGAGGGTTGTGGGGTATATCAGAGTGTTACAGTGAGGGTTACAGGGTATATCAGAGTGTTACAGTGAGGAGAGAGGGGTATATCAGAGTGTTACAGTGAGGGGTGTGGGGTATATCAGAGTGTTACAGTGAGGGGTATGGGGTATATCAAAGTGTTACAGTGTGGGGTGTGGGATATATCAGAGTATAACTTTGAAGGTTGTGGGGTATATCAGACTGTTACAGTGAGGGGTGTGGGATATATCAAAGTCTTACATTGAGGGGTGTGGGGTATATCAGAGTGTTATAGAGAGGGGTGTGGGGTATATCAGAGTGTTACAGTGAGGGGTGTGGGGTATAACAGTGTGTTACAGTGAGGCGTGAGGGGTATATCAGAGTGTGACATTGAGGGGTGTGGGGTATATCAGAGAGTTACAACGTGGGGTGTGTGGTATATCAGAGGGTTACAGTGAGGGGTGTGGGATATATCAAAGTGTTACAATGAGGTGTGTGGTGTATATCAGAGTCTTACATTGTGGGTGTGGGATATATCAGAGTGTTACATAGAGGGGTATGGTGTATATCAGAGTGTTACAGTGAGGGGTGTGGGTTATATCAGAGTGTTACATTGAGGGGTGTTGGATATATCAGATTGCTACAGTGAGGGGTGTGGGATATACCAGACTGAGACAGTGAGAGGTGTGGGAGATATCAGAGTGTTCCAGTGAGTGGTGTGGGGTATAACAGAGTGTTACAGTGAGGGGTGTGAGATTTATCAGAGCGTTACAGTGCGGGGTGTGGGGTGTATCAGAGTGTTAAATTGAGGTGTGAGGGGTATATCAGAGTGTTACAGTGAGGGTTGTGGGGTATATCAGAATGTTACAGTGAGGAGTGTGGGGTATATCAGTGTGTTACAGTGAGGCGTGTGGGATATATCAGATTGTTACAGTGAGGGATGTGGGATATATCAGAGTGTTACAGTGAGGGGTGTGAGATTTATCAGAGCGTTACAGTGCGGGGTGTGGGATATATCAGAGTTTAACAGTGAGGGGGAGGGTTATAACAGAGTGTTACAGTGAGGGGTGTGGGATATATTAGAGTGTTACAGTGTGGGTTGTGATGTATATCAGAGTGTTACAGAGAGGGGTGTGGGGTATATCAGACTGTTAGAGTGATTGGTGTGGGGTACATCAGAGTGTTACATTGAGGTCTGTGGGATATATCAGATTGTAACAGTGAGGGGTGTGGGATATATCACTGTGTTACAGTTAGGGTTGTGGGATATATCAGAGTGTTACAGTGAGGGTTGTGAGATATATCAGTGTTACAGAGAGGGGTGTGGGGTATATCAGAGTGTTACATTGAGGGGTGTCGTGTATATCAGAGTGTTACAGTGAGGGGTGTGGGTTATATCAGAGTGTTAAAGTGAGGGGTGTGGGTTATATCAGAGTGTTACAGTGAGGGGCGTGGGTATATCATCATGTTACAGTGAGGGGTGTGGGATATATCAGAGTGTTACAGAGAGGGGTGTGGGATATATCAGAGTGTTACAGTGAGGGGTGTGGGTTATATCAGTGTGTTCCAGTTAGGGGTGTGGGGTATATCAGAGTGTTGCAGTGAGGGGTGTGGTATATACCAGACTGTTACTGTGAGAGGTGTGGGATATATCAGAGTGTTACAGTGAGGGATGTGGGGTATATCAGCGTGTTACAGTGAGGGCAGTGGGATGTCTCAGAGTGTTACATAGAGGGGTGAGGGGTATATCACAGTGTTACTGTGAGGGGTGTGGGATATATCAGAGTGTTACAGTGAGTGGTGTGGGATATATCAGTGTGTTACAGTGAGGGGGTGGTGTATATCAGAAAGTTACAGTGAGGGGTGTGGGATTTATTGGAGTGTTACAGTGTGGGGTGAGGGGTATATCAGAGTGTTACAGAGAGGGGGGTGGGGTATATGAGTCTGTTAGAGTAATAGGTGTGGTGTATATCAGAGTGTTACACTGAGGTCTGTGGGATATATCAGAGTGTAACAGTGAGGGATGTGGATTATATCAGAGTGTTACAGTGAGGGGTGTGGGGTATATCAGTGTCTTACAGTGAGTGGTGTTGCATATATCAGAGTGTAACATTGAGGGGTGTGGGGTATATCAGAGTGTTACAGTGAGGGGTGAGGGGTATATAAGATTGTTACATTGATGGGTGTGGGATATATAAGAGCGTGACAGTGAGGGGTGTGTGGTATAACAGAGTGTTACAGTGAGGGGTGTGGGGTATATCAGAGTGTTTCAGTGAGGAGAGAGAGGTATATCTGAGTATTACAGTGAAGGGTGTGGTGCATTTCAGTGTGTTACATTGAGGCGTGTGGGGTGTATCAGAGTGTTACAGTGAGGGATGTGGGGTGTGCAGAGTGATACAGTGAGGGGTGTGGTGTATATCAGAGTGTTACAGTGAGCGGTGTGGTGTATATCAGAGTGTTACATTGAGGGATGTGGGGTATATCAGAATGTTACAGAGAGGGGTGTGGGGTATATCAGAGAGTTACAGGGAGGGGTGTGGGGTATAACAGTTTGTTACAGTCAGGCGTGAGGGGTATATCAGAGTGTTACATTGAGGGTTGTGGGATATATCAGAGTGTTACATAGACTTGTATGGGGTATATCAGAGTGTAACAGTGAGGGGTGTGTGTTATATCAGAGTGTTACATTGAGGGGTGTGGGATATATCAGAGTGTTACAGTGCGGGGTGTAGGGTATATCAGAGTGTTACAGTGATTGGTGTGGGATATATCAGAGTGTAACAGTGAGGGGGAGGGATATATCAGAGTGTTACAGTGAGGAGTGTGGGATATATTAGAGTGTTACAGTGTGGGGTGTAAAGTATATCAGAGTTTTACAGAGAGGAGTGAGGGGTATATCAGAGTGTTACAGTGAGGGGTGTGGGGTATATCAAAATGATATAGTGAGGGAAATGGGGTTTATCAGAGTGTTACATAGAGGGGTGTGGGTTATATCAGAGTGTTACAGTGAGGGGTGTGGGATATATCAGAACGTTACTTTGAGGGGTGTGGGGTATATCAGAGTGTTACAGTGAGGGGTCTGGGGTATATCAGAGTGTTACATTGAGGGTTGTGGGGTACATCAGAGTGCTAGAGTGAGGGATGAGGCGTATATCAGAGTGTTACAATGAGGGGTCTGGGATATATCAGAGCGTTGCAGTGAGGGGTGTGGGATATATCAGAGTCTTACAGTGCGGGGTGTGGGATATATCAGTGTGCTACAATGAGGGGGTGGTGTATATCAGAGAGTTACAGTGAGGCGTGTGGGATATATTATAGTGTTAAAGTGTGGGGTGAGGTGTATATCAGAGTGTTACAGAGAAGGGGGTGGGGTATATGAGACTGTTAGATTAATAAATGCGGTGAATATCAGAGTGTTACACTGAGGTCTGTGGGATATATCAGAGCGTAACAGTGAGGGATGTGGGTTACATAAGAATGTTACAGTGAGGGGTGTGGGTTATATCAGAATGTTAGAGTGAGGGGTGTGGGGTATATCAGTGTGTTACAGTGAGGGGTGTGGGGTATATCAGAGTGTTACACTGAGGGGTGTGGGGTATATCAGTGTCTTACAGTGAGTGGTGCGGCATATATCAGAGTGTAACATTGAGGGGTGTGGGGTATATCAGAGTGTTACAGTGAGGGGTGTGGGGTATATAAGAGCGTGACAGTGAGGGGTGTGTGGTATAACAGAGTGTTACAGTGAGGGGTGTGGGGTATATCAGAGTGTTACAGTGAGGGTTGTGGGGTATATCAGAGTGTTACAGTGAGGGTTACGGGGTATATCAGAGTGTTACAGTGAGGAGAGAGGGGTATATCAAAGTGTTACAGTGAGGGGTGTGGGGTATATCAGAGTGTTACAGTGAGGGGTGTGGGGTATATCAAAGTGTTACAGTGTGGGGTGTGGGATATATCAGAGTGTTACATTGAAGGTTGTGGGGTATATCAGACTGTTACAGTGAGGGGTGTGGGATATATCAGAGTCTTACATTGAGGGGTGTGGGGTATATCAGAGTGTTATAGAGAGGGGTGTGGGGTATATCAGAGTGTTACAGTGAGGGGTGTGGGCTATAACAGTGTGTTACAGTGAGGCGTGAGGGGTATATCAGAGTGTGACATTGAGGGGTGTGGGGTATATCAGAGAGTTACAGCGTGGGGTGTGTGGTATATCAGAGGGTTACAGTGAGGGGTGTGGGATATATCAAAGTGTTACAGTGAGGTGTGTGGTGTATATCAGAGTCTTACATTGTGGGTGTGGGATTTATCAGAGTGTTCCATAGAGGTATATGGGGTATATCAGAGTGTTACATAGAGGGGTATGGTGTATATCAGAGTGTTACATTGAGGGGTGTTGGATATATCAGATTGCTACAGTGAGGGGTGTGGGATATACCAGACTGATACAGTGAGAGGTGTGGGAGATATCAGAGTGTTCCAGTGAGTGGTGTGGGGTATAACAGAGTGTTACAGTGAGGGGTGTGAGATTTATCAGAGCGTTACAGTGTGGGGCGTGGGGTATATCAGAGTGTTAAATTGAGTTGTGAGGGGTATATCAGAGTGTTACAGTGCGGGGTGTGGGATATATCAGAGTTTAACAGTGAGGGGGAGGGTTATAACAGAGTGTTACAGTGAGGGGTGTGGGATATATTAGAGTGTTACAGTGTGGGTTGTGAGGTATATCAGAGTGTTACAGAGAGGGGTGTGGGGTATATCAGACTGTTAGAGTGATTGGTGTGGGGTATATCAGAGTGTTCCATAGAGGTATATGGGGTATATCAGAGTGTTACATAGAGGGGTATGATGTATATCAGAGTGTTACATTGAGGTCTGTGGGATATATCAGATTGTAACAGTGAGGGGTGTGGGGTATATCAGTGTGTTACAGTGAGGGGTGTGGGATATATCAGAGTGTTACAGTGAGGGTTGTGAGATATATCAGTGTTACAGTGAGGGGTGTGGGGTATATCAGAGTGTTACAGTGAGGGGTGTCGTGTATATCAGAGTGTTACAGTGAGGGGTGTGGGTTATATCAGAGTGTTAAAGTGAGGGGTGTGGGTTATATCAGAGTGTTACAGTGAGCGATGTGAGTTACGTCAGAGAGTTACAATGACGGGTGTGGGGTATATCAGAGTGTTACAGTGAGGGGTGTGAGTTAGAACAGTGTATTACAGTGAGGGGTGTGTTTTATATCAAATTGTTACAGTAAGTGATGTGAGGTATATCAGAGTCTTACAGTGAGGGTTGTGGGTATATCAGAGTGTTACAGTGAGGGGTGTGGGTTATATCAGAGTGTTAAAGTGAGGGGTGTGGGTTATATCAGAGTGTTACAGTGAGGGGCGTGGGTATATCATCATGTTACAGTGAGGGGTGTGGGATATATCAGAGTGTTACAGTGAGGGGTGTGGGATATATCAGAGTGTTACAGTGAGGGGTGTGGGTTATATCAGAGTGTTCCAGTTAGGGGTGTGGGGTATATCAGAGTGTTACAGCGAGGGGTGTGGTATATACCAGACTGTTACAGTGAGAGGTGTGGGATATATCAGAGTGTTACAGTGAGGGATGTGGGGTATATCAGAGTGTTACAGTGAGGGCAGTGGTATGTCTCAGAGTGTTACATAGAGGGGTGAGGGGTATATCACAGTGTTACTGTGAGGGGTGTGGGATATATCAGAGTTTTACAGTGAGTGGTGTGGGATATATCAGTGTGTTACAGTGAGGGGGTGGTGTATATCAGAGAGTTACAGTGAGGGGTGTGGGATATATTAGAGTGTTACAGTGTGGGGTGAGGGGTTTATCAGAGTGTTACAGAGATGGGGGTGGGGTATATGAGTCTGTTAGAGTAATAGGTGTGGTGTATATCAGAGTGTTACACTGAGGTCTGTGGGATATATCAGAGTGTAACAGTGAGGGATGTGGATTATATCAGAGTGTTACAGTGAGGGGTGTGGGGTATATCAGTGTCTTACAGTGAGTGGTGTGGCATATATCAGAGTGTAACATTGAGGGGTGTGGGGTATATCAGACTGTTACAGTGAGGGGTGTGGGGTATATAAGTTTGTTACAGTGATGGGTGTGGGATATATAAGAGCGTGACAGTGAGGGGTGTTTGGTATAACAGAGTGTTACAGTGAGGGGTGTGGGGTATATCAGAGTGTTTCAGTGAGGAGAGAGAGGTATATCTGAGTATTACAGTGAAGGGTGTGGTGTATTTCAGTGTGTTACATTGAGGCGTGTGGGGTGTATCAGAGTGTTACAGTGAGGGGTGTGGGGTGTGCAGAGTGATACAGTGAGGGGTGTGGTGTATATCAGAGTGTTACAGTGAGGGGTGTGGGGTGTGCAGAGTGATACAGTGAGGGGTGTGGTGTATATCAGAGTGTTACAGTGAGCGGTGTGGTATATATCAGAGTGTTACATTGAGGGATGTGGGGTATATCAGAATTTTACAGAGAGGGGTGTGGGGTATATCAGAGAGTTACAGGGAGGGGTGTGGGGTAAAACAGTTTGTTACAGTCAGGCGTGAGGGGTATATCAGAGTGTTACATTGAGGGGTGTGGGATATATCAGAGTATTACAGTGCGGGGTGTAGGGTATATCAGAGTGTTACAGTGATTGGTGTGGGATATATCAGAGTGTAACAGTGAGGGGGAGGGGTATATCAGAGTGTTACAGTGAGGGGTGTGGGATATATTAGAGTGTTACAGTGTGGCGTGTGAAGTATATCAGAGTTTTACAGAGAGGAGTGTGGGGTATATCAGAGTGTTACAGTGAGGGGTGTGGGGTATATCAGAGTGTTACAGTGAGGGGTGTGGGGTATATCAAAATGATATAGTGAGGGAAGTGGGGTTTATCAGAGTGTTACATAGAGGGGTGTGGGTTATATCAGAGTGTTACAGTGAGGGGTGTGGGATATATCAGAGCGTTACATTGAGGGGTGTGGGGTATATCAGAGTGTTACAGTGAGGGGTCTGGGGTATATCAGAGTTTTACATTGAGGGGTCTGGGGTATATCAGAGTGTTATAGAGACGGGTGTGGGGTATATCAGAGTGTTACAGTGAGGGGTGTGAGGTATAACAGTGTGTTACAGTGAGGCATGAGGGGTATTTCAGAGTGTTTCATTGAGGGGTGTGGGGTATAGCAGAATGTTACAGCGTAGGGTGTGTGGTATATCAGAGGGTTACTTTGAGGGGTGCGGGATATATCAAAGTGTTACAGTGAGGTGTGAGGTGTATATCAGAGTCTTACATTGAGGGTGTGGAATATGTCAGAGTGTTCCATAGAGGGGTATGGGGTATATCAGTGTGTTACATTGAGGGGTGTGTGATATATCAGAGTGTAATTGTGAGGGGTGTGTGTTATATCAGAGTGTTAGAGTGAGGGCTGTTGGTTATATCAGAGTGTTACATTGAGGGGTGTGGGAGATATCAGAGTGTTCCATGGAGGGGTATGGGGTATATCAGAGTGTTACATTGAGGGGTGTGTAATATATCAGAGTGTAACTGTGAGGGGTGTGTGTTATATCAGAGTGTTACAGTGAGGGCTGTGGGGTATAACAGAGTGTTACAGTGAGGGGTGTGGGATTTATCAGAGTGTTACAGTGAGGGGTGTGGGGTATATCACAGTATTACAGTGTGTGGTGTGGGGTATATCAGAGTGTTACAGTGAGGGGTGTGGGATTTCCCAGACTGTTACAGTGAGAGTTGTGGGTTATATCAGAGTGTTACAGTGAGGGGTGTGGGATATATCCGTGTTACAGTGAGGGGTGTGGGGCATATCAGAGTGTTACAGTGAGGGGTGTCGTGTATAACAGAGTGTTACAGTGAGGGGTATGGGTTATATCAGAGTGTTAAAGTGAGGGGTATGGGTTATATCAGAGTGTCACATTGAGGGCTGTGGGTATATCAGAGTGTTACATAAAGGGGTGTGGGTTATATCAGAGTGTTACAGTGAGGGGTGTAGGATATATCATTGTCTTACAGTGAGGGGTGAGGAGTATATCAGAGTGTTACCGTGAGGAGACTGGGGTATATCAGAGTGTTACAATGTGGGGTGTGGGATATATCAGAGTGATACATTGAGGGGTGTGGGGTATATCAGAGTATTACAGTGAGGGGTGTGGGATACATCAGAGTGTTACAGTGAGGGGTGTTGGGTATATCAGAGTGTTACAGTGAGGGGTGTGGTATATACGAGACTGTTAAAGTGAGAGGTGTTGGATATATCAGCGTGTTACAGTGAGGGGTGTGGGGTATATCAGAGTGATACACTGAGGGGATTGGGATATCTCAGAGTGTTACATAGAGGGGTGTGGGGTATATCAGTGTCATACAGTGAGCGGTGTGGGATATATCTCAGTGTTACATTGAGGGGTGTGGGGTATTTCAGAGGGTTACAGTGATGGGTGAGGGATATATCAGAGTGTTACAGTGTGGGGTTTGGGACACATCAGAGGGTTACAGTGAACGGTGTCGGATTTATCAGAGTGGAACAGTGAGTGGTGAGGGGTAGAACAGAGTCTTACATTGAGGGGTGTGGTGTATATCAGAGTGTTACAGTGAGGGGTGTGGGGTATATCAGAGTGTTCCTGTGAGGGTTGCGGGGTCTATCAGAGTGTTACAGTGAGGGTTGTGGGGTATATCAGAGTGTTACAGTGCGGGGTGTGGGGTATATCAGAGTGTTACATTGAGGGGTGAGGGGTATATCACAGTGTTACAGTGAGGGGTGTGGGATATATCAGAGTGCTACAGTGAGTGGTGTGGGATATATCAGTGTGTTACATTGAGGGGGTGGTGTATATCAGAGAGTTACAGTGAGGGGTGTGGGATATATTATAGTGTTACAGTGCGGGGTGAGGTGTACATCAGAGTGTTACAGCGAGGGGGGTGGGGTATATGAGACTGTTAGAGTAATAAATGCGGTGAATATCAGAGTGTTACACTGAGGGTTCTGGGATATATCAGAGTGTTACAGTGAGGGGTGTGGGATATATCAGAGTGTTACAGTGCGGGGTGTGGGGTATATCAGAGTGTTACATTGAGGGGTGAGGGGTATATCACAGTGTTACAGTGAGGGGTGTGGGATATATCAGAGTGTTACAGTGAGTGGTGTGGGATATATCAGTGTGTTACAGTGAGGGGGTGGTGTATATCAGAGAGTTACAGTGAGGGGTGTGGGATATATTATAGTGTTACAGTGTGGGGTGAGGCGTATATCAGAGTGTTACAGCGAGGGGGGTGGGGTATATGAGACTGTTAGAGTAATAAATGCGGTGAATATCAGAGTGTTACACTGAGGTCTGTGGGATATATCAGAGCGTAACAGTGAGGGATGTGGGTTATATCAGAGTGTTACAGTGAGGGGTGTGGGTTATATCAGAGTGTTAGAGTGAGGGGTGTGGGGTATATCAGTGTGTTACAGTGAGGGGTGTCTGTTATATCAGAGTGTTACACTGAGGGGTGCGGGGTATATCAGTTTCTTACAGTGAGTGGTGCGGCATATATCAGAGTGTAACATTGAGGGGTGTGGGGTATATCAGAGTGTTACAGTGAGGGGTGTGGGGTATATAAGGTTGTTACAGTGAGGGGTGTGGGGTACATCAGAGCGTTACAGTGAGGGTTACGGGGTATATCAGAGTGTTACAGTGAGGAGAGAGGGGTATATCAGAGTTTTACAGTGAGGGGTGTGGGGTATATCAGAGTGTTACAGTGAGGGGTGTGGGGTATATCAAAGTGTTACAATGTGGGGTGTGGGATATATCAGAGTGTTACATTGAAGGTTGTGGGGTATATCAGACTGTTACAGTGAGGGGTGTGGGATATATCAGAGTGTTACATTGAGGGGTGTGGGGTATATCACAGTGTTATAGAGAGGGGTGTGGGGTATATCAGAGAGTTACAGTGAGGGGTGTGGGGTATAACAGTGTGTTACAGTGAGGCGTGAGGGGTATATCAGAGTGTTACATTGTGGGGTTTGAGGTATATCAGAGTGTTTCAGCGTGGGGTGTGTGGTATATCAGAGGGTTACAGTGAGGGGTGTTGGGTATATCAGAGTGTTACACTGAGGGGTGTGGTATATACGAGACTGTTAAAGTGAGAGGTGTTGGATATATCAGCGTGTTACAGTGAGGGCTGTGGGGTATATCAGAGTGATACACTGAGGGGATTGGGATATCTCAGAGTGTTACATAGAGGGGTGTGGGGTATCTCAGAGTGTTACAGTGAGGTGTTTGGGGTATATCAGTGTCATACAGTGAGGGGTGTGGGATATATCTCAGTGTTACATTGAGGGGTGTGGGGTATTTCAGAGGGTTACAGTGATGGGTGAGGGATATATCAGAGTGTTACAGTGTGGGGTTTGGGAAACATCAGAGGGTTACAGTGAACGGTGTCGGATTTATCAGAGTGGAACAGTGAGTGGTGAGGGGTAGAACAGAGTCTTACATTGAGGGGTGTGGTGTATATCAGAGTGTTACAGTGAGGGGTGTGGGGTATATCAGAGTGTTCCTGTGAGGGTTGTGGGGTCTATCAGAGTGTTACAGTGAGGGTTGTGGGGTATATCAGAGTGTTACAGTGCGGGGTGTGGGGTATATCAGAGTGTTACATTGAGGGGTGAGGGGTATATCACAGTGTTACAGTGAGGGGTGTGGGATATATCAGAGTGCTTCAGTGAGTGGTGTGGGATATATCAGTGTGTTACAGTGAGGGGGTGGTGTATATCAGAGAGTTACAGTGAGGGGTGTGGGATATATTATAGTGTTACAGTGTGGGGTGAGGTGTACATCAGAGTGTTACAGCGAGGGGGGTGGGGTATATGAGACTGTTAGAGTAATAAATGCGGTGAATATCAGAGTGTTACACTGAGGTCTGTGGGATATATCAGAGCGTAACAGTGAGGGATGTGGGTTATATCAGAGTGTTACAGTGAGGGGTGTGGGTTATATCAGAGTGTTAGAGTGAGGGGTGTGGGGTATATCAGTGTGTTACAGTGAGGGGTGTCTGTTATATCAGAGTGTTACACTGAGGGGTGCGGGGTATATCAGTTTCTTACAGTGAGTGGTGCGGCATATATCAGAGTGTAACATTGAGGGGTGTGGGGTATATCAGAGTGTTACAGTGAGGGGTGTGGGGTATATAAGGTTGTTACAGTGAGGGGTGTGGGGTACATCAGAGCGTTACAGTGAGGGTTACGGGGTATATCAGAGTGTTACAGTGAGGAGAGAGGGGTATATCAGAGTTTTACAGTGAGGGGTGTGGGGTATATCAGAGTGTTACAGTGAGGGGTGTGGGGTATATCAAAGTGTTACAATGTGGGGTGTGGGATATATCAGAGTGTTACATTGAAGGTTGTGGGGTATATCAGACTGTTACAGTGAGGGGTGTGGGATATATCAGAGTGTTACATTGAGGGGTGTGGGGTATATCACAGTGTTATAGAGAGGGGTGTGGGGTATATCAGAGAGTTACAGTGAGGGGTGTGGGGTATAATAGTGTGTTACAGTGAGGCGTGAGGGGTATATCAGAGTGTTACATTGTGGGGTTTGAGGTATATCAGAGTGTTACAGCGTGGGGTGTGTGGTATATCAGAGGGTTACAGTGAGGGGTGTTGGGTATATCAGAGTGTTACATTGAGGGGTGTGGTATATACGAGACTGTTAAAGTGAGAGGTGTTGGATATATCAGCGTGTTACAGTGAGGGCTGTGGGGTATATCAGAGTGATACACTGAGGGGATTGGGATATCTCAGAGTGTTACATAGAGGGGTGTGGGGTATCTCAGAGTGTTACAGTGAGGTGTTTGGGGTATATCAGTGTCATACAGTGAGGGGTGTGGGATATATCTCAGTGTTACATTGAGGGGTGTGGGGTATTTCAGAGGGTTACAGTGATGGGTGAGGGATATATCAGAGTGTTACAGTGTGGGGTTTGGGACACATCAGAGGGTTACAGTGAACGGTGTCGGATTTATCAGAGTGGAACAGTGAGTGGTGAGGGGTAGAACAGAGTCTTACATTGAGGGGTGTGGTGTATATCAGAGTGTTACAGTGAGGGGTGTGGGGTATATCAGAGTGTTCCTGTGAGGGTTGCGGGGTCTATCAGAGTGTTACAGTGAGGGTTGTGGGGTATATCAGAGTGTTACAGTGCGGGGTGTGGGGTATATCAGAGTGTTACATTGAGGGGTGAGGGGTATATCACAGTGTTACAGTGAGGGGTGTGGGATATATCAGAGTGCTACAGTGAGTGGTGTGGGATATATCAGTGTGTTACAGTGAGGGGGTGGTGTATATCAGAGAGTTACAGTGAGGGGTGTGGGACATATTATAGTGTTACAGTGTGGGGTGAGGTGTACATCAGAGTGTTACAGCGAGGGGGGTGGGGTATATGAGACTGTTAGAGTAATAAATGCGGTGAATATCAGAGTGTTACACTGAGGGGTCTGGGATATATCAGAGTGTTACAGTGAGGGGTGTGGGATATATCAGAGTGTTACAGTGCGGGGTGTGGGGTATATCAGAGTGTTACATTGAGGGGTGAGGGGTATATCACTGTTACAGTGAGGGGTGTCTGTTATATCAGAGTGTTACAGTGAGTGGTGTGGGATATATCAGTGTGTTACAGTGAGGGGGTGGTGTATATCAGAGAGTTACAGTGAGGGGTGTGGGATATATTATAGTGTTACAGTGTGGGGTGAGGCGTATATCAGAGTGTTACAGCGAGGGGGGTGGGGTATATGAGACTGTTAGAGTAATAAATGCGGTGAATATCAGAGTGTTACACTGAGGTCTGTGGGATATATCAGAGCGTAACAGTGAGGGATGTGGGTTATATCAGAGTGTTACAGTGAGGGGTGTGGGTTATATCAGAGTGTTAGAGTGAGGGGTGTGGGGTATATCAGTGTGTTACAGTGAGGGGTGTCTGTTATATCAGAGTGTTACACTGAGGGGTGCGGGGTATATCAGTTTCTTACAGTGAGTGGTGCGGCATATATCAGAGTGTAACATTGAGGGGTGTGGGGTATATCAGAGTGTTACAGTGAGGGGTGTGGGGTATATAAGGTTGTTACAGTGAGGGGTGTGGGGTACATCAGAGCGTTACAGTGAGGGTTACGGGGTATATCAGAGTGTTACAGTGAGGAGAGAGGGGTATATCAGAGTTTTACAGTGAGGGGTGTGGGGTATATCAGAGTGTTACAGTGAGGGGTGTGGGGTATATCAAAGTGTTACAATGTGGGGTGTGGGATATATCAGAGTGTTACATTGAAGGTTGTGGGGTATATCAGACAGTTACAGTGAGGGGTGTGGGATATATCAGAGTGTTACATTGAGGGGTGTGGGGTATATCACAGTGTTATAGAGAGGGGTGTGGGGTATATCAGAGAGTTACAGTGAGGGGTGTGGGGTATAACAGTGTGTTACAGTGAGGCGTGAGGGGTATATCAGAGTGTTACATTGTGGGGTTTGAGGTATATCAGAGTGTTACAGCGTGGGGTGTGTGGTATATCAGAGGGTTACAGTGAGGGGTGTGGGATATATCAAAGTGTTACAGTGAGGTGTGTGGTGTATATCAGAGCCTTACTGTGAGGGTGTGGGATAGATCAGAGTGTTACATAGAGGGGTATGGGGTATATCAGAGTGTTACATTGAGGGGTGTGTGATATATCAGAGTGTAACAGTGAGGGGTGTGTGTTATATCAGAGTGTTACAGTGAGGGGTGTGGGTTATATCAGGGTGTTACATTGAGGGGTGTTGGATATATCAGAGTGTTACCGTGAGGGGTGTGGGGTATATCAGAGTGTTATATTGAGGGGTGTGGGGTAAATCAGAGTGTTACAGTGAGGGGTGTGGGGTATATCACAGTATTACAGTGTGGGGTGTGGGGTATATGAGAGTGTTACAGTGAGGGGTGTGGGGTATATCAGACTCTTACAGTGAGCGGTGTGGGATTTCCCAGACAGTTACAGTGAGAGGTGTGGGTTATATCAGAGTGTTACAGTGAGGGGTGTGGGGTATATCAGAGTGTTACAGTGAGGGGAGTGGGGTATATCATTGTCTTACAGTGAGGGGTGAGGAGTATATCAGAGTTTTTCACTGAGGAGTGCAGGGTATATCAGAGTGTTACCCTGAGGAGACTGGGGTATATCAGAGTGTTACAGTGAGGGGTGTGGGGTATATCAGAGTGTTACATTGAGGGGTGTGGGGTATATCAGAGTGTTACAGTGAGGGGTATGGGATATATCAGAGTGTTACAGTGAGGCGTGTGGGAGATATCAGAGTGTTACAGTGAGTGTGTGGGATATATCAGAGTGTTACAGTGAGGGGTGTGGGTTATATCAGAGTGTTAGAGTGAGGGGTGTGGGGTACATCAGAGTGTTACAGTGAGGGGTGTCTGTTATATCAGAGTGTTACACCGAGGGGTGTGGGGTAAATCAGTGTCTTACAGTGAGTGGTGTGGCATATATCAGGGTGTAACATTGAGGGGTGTGGGGTATATCAGAGTGTTACAGTGAGGGGTGTGGGGTATATCAGAGTGATACAGTGAGGGGTGTTGGGTATATCAGAGTGTTACAGTGAGGGGTGTGTTATATACGAGACTGTTACAGTGAGAGGTGTGGGATATATCAGCGTGTTACAGTGAGGGGTGTGGGGTTTATCAGAGTGTTAAAGTGAGGGGAGTGGGATATCTCAGAGTGTTACATAGAGGGATGTGGGGTATCTAAGAGTGTTACAGTGAGGCGTGTGGGGTATATCAGTGTCTTACAGTGATGGGTTTGGGATATATCTCAGTGTTTCATTGAGGGGTGTGGGGTATATCAGAGTGTTACAGTGAAGGGTGTGCGGTATATAAGAGTGTTACAGTGATGGGTGTGGGGTATATCAGAGTGTTACAGTGAAGGGTGTGGGGTATATCAGAGGGATACAGTGAGGGGTGTCCAATATATCAGAGTGTTATAGTTTGGGGTGTGGGATACATCAGAGGGTTACAGTGAATGGTGTCGGATTTATAAGAGTGTTACAGTGAGGGGCGTGGGGTATATCAGACTGTTACAGTGATGGTTGCGGGGTCTATCAGAGTGTTACAGTGAGGGTTGCGGGGTATATCAGAGTGTTACAGTGAGGAGATTGGGGTATATCAGAGTGTTGCAGTGAGAGGTGTGGGGTATATCAAAGTGTTATAGTGAGGGGGGTGGGGTATATCAGAGTGTTACATTGAGGGTTGTGGGGTATATCAGAGTGCTACAGTGAGGGATGTGGCGTATATCAGAGTGTTACAATGAGGAGTCTGGGATATATCAGAGTGTTACAGTGAGGGGTGTGGGATATATCAGAGTGTTACAGTGAGGGGTGTGGGGTATATCAGGGTGTTACAGTGAGGGGTGTGGGATATATCAGTGTGTTACAGTGAGGGTGTGGGACATATCAGAGTGTTACACTGAGGGGTGTGGGGTATATCAGAGTGTTACATTGAGGGGTGTGGAATATATCAGAGTGTTACACTGATGGATGTCAGGTATATCAGAGCGTTACAGTGAGGGGTGTTGGGTATATCAGAGTGTTACAGTGAGGGGTGTGGGGTATGTCAGAGTGTTACATTGAGGGGTGTGGGTTATATCAGAGTGTTACAGTGAGGTCTATGGGGTATATCAGAGCGTAACAGTGAGGGGTGTGTTGTATATCAGAGTGTTACTGTAAGGGGTGTGGGGTATATCAGAGCGTAACAGTAAGGGGTGTGGGGTATATCAGAGTGTTTCACTGAGGGGTGTGGGATATATCAGTGTTACAGTAAGCGGTTTGGGGTATATCAGTGTGTTACAGTGTGGGGTGTATCAGAGTGTTACAGTGAGGGGTGTTGGGTATATCAGATTATTACAGTGAGGGGTGTGGGTTATATCAGAGTGTTACAGTGAGGGGTGTGGGGTATATCAGAGGATTACAGTGAGCAGTGTGAGTTAGGTCAGAGAGTTACAATGACGGGTGTGGGGTATATCAGTGTTACAGTGAGGGGTGTGAGTTAGATCAGAGTATTACAGTGAGGGGTGTGGTTTATATCAAATTGTTACAGTAAGTGCTGTGGGGTATATCAGAGTCTTACAGTGAGGGTTGTGGGTATATCAGAGTGTTACAGTGAGGGGTGTGGGGTATATCAGAGTGTTACAGTGAGGGGTGTTGTGTATATCAGAGTGTTACAGTGAGATGTGAGGTGTGTATCAGAGTGTTACAGTGAGATGTGAGGTGTATATCAGAGTGTTACAGTGAGGGTTGTTGGTAATATATGTGTTTTAACTGATGGGAGTGGGTTTTAACAGTGTGTGACATCGAGAGGTGTGGTGTTTTTTAGACTGTCACAGTGAGGGTTGTGGGGTATATCAGAGTGTTCCAGTGAGGGGTGTGGGGTATATCAGAGTGCTACAGTGAGGGGTGTGGGGTATATCAGAGTGCTACAGTGAGGGGTGTGGGGTATATCAGAGTGTTACAGTTAGGGGTGTGGGGTATATCAGAGTGTTACAGTGAGGGGTGAGGGGTATATCAGAGTGTTACAGTGAGGAGTGTGGGATATATCAGAGTGTTACAGTGAGTGGTGTGGGATATATCAGAGTGATACAGTGAGGGGTGTGGGATATATCAGAGTGTTACAGTGAGGGATGTGGGACATATCAGTGTATTACAGTGAAGGGTGTGGGATATATCAGAGTGTTACAGTGAGGGGTGAGGGATATATCAGAGTGTTGCAGTGAAGTGTGTGGAGTATACCAGAGTCTTACACAGATGGGTGTGGGGTATATCAGAGTGTTACAGTGAGGGGTGTTGGATATATCAGAGTGTTACATTGAGGGGTGTGGAATATATCAGAGTTTTACACTGATGGGTGTGGGTATATCAGAGCGTTACAGTGAGGGGTGTTGGGTATATCAGAGTGTTACAGTGAGGGGTGTGGTGTATATCAGAGTGTTACAGTGAGTGGTGTGGGGTATATCAGAGTGTTACAGTGAGGGGTGTGGGGTATATCAGAGTGTTACAGTGAGTGGTGTAGGGCATATCAGAGTCTTACGTTGAGGGGTGTGGGATATATAAGACTGTTACAGTGAGGGTGTGAGTTACATTAGACTGTTACATTGAGGGGTGTGGGTTATATCAGAGTGTTACAGTAAGGGGTTTGGGGTATATCAGTGTGTTACAGTGTGGGGTGTATCAGAGTGTTACACTGAGGGGTGTTGGGTATATCAGATTATTACAGTGAGCGGTGTGGCGTATAACAAAGTGTTACAGTGAGGGGTGTGGGGTTTATCAGAGTGTTACAGTGAGCGGTGTGAGTTACGTCAGAGAGTTACAATGACGGGTGTGGGGTATATCAGAGTGTTACAGTGAGGGGTGTGAGTTAGAACAGTGTATTACAGTGAGGGGTGTGTTTTATATCAAATTGTTACAGTAAGTGATGTGAGGTATATCAGAGTCTTACAGTGAGCGTTGTTTGTATATCAGAGTGTTACAGTGAGGGGTGTGGGATATATCAGAATGTTACACTGACGGGTGTGGGGTATATCAGAGTGTTACAGTGAGGGGTGTTGGGTATTTCATAGTGTTACAGTGAGGGGTGTGGGGTATATCAGAGTGTTACAATGAGGGTTTTGGGCTATATCAGTGTGTCACAGTGAGGGGTGTAGTGTATATCAGAGTTTTACAATGAGGGGTGTGTGGTATGTAAGAGTCTTACAGTGAAGAGTTTGAGGAATATCAGAGTGTTACATTGAACGGTTTGGGGTATATCAGAGTGTTACTGTTAGGTGGGTGTGGTATAGCAGAGTGTGAGAGTGAGCGGTTTGGTGTATATCAGAGTGGCACAGTGAGGGGTGTGGTTTATCTAAGTAAGTCATTGTGAGGGTTATGGGATATAACTGAGTGATGCAGTGAGGGTGTGGGTTATATCAGATTGTTATAGTGAGATGTGAGGTGTATAGCAGAGTGTTACAGTGAGGGTTATGTGTTATATATCTGTGTTAACTGATAGGAGTGGGTTTTAACAGAGTGTGACATCGAGAGGTGTGTTTTTTAGACTGTCACAGTGAGGGTTGTGGGGTATATCAGAGTGTTACAGTGAGAGATGTGGGTATATCAGAATGATAAAGTGAGGGGTGTGGGGTATATCAGAGTGATACAGTGAGGGGTGTGGGATATATCAGAGTGTTACAGTGAGTGGTGTGGGATATGTCAGAGTGATACAGTGAGGGGTGTGGGATATATCAGAGTGTTACAGTGAGTGGTGTGGGATATATCAGAGTATTTCAGTGAGGGGTGTGGGGTATATCAGAGTGTTACAGTGAGGGGTGTGGGGTATATCAGAGTGATACAGTGAGGGGTGTGGGATATATCAGAGTGATACAGTGAGGGGTGTGGGATATATCAGAGTGTTACAGTGAGTGGTGTGGGATATATCAGAGTATTTCAGTGAGGGGTGTGGGTATATCAGAGTGTTACAGTGAGGGGTGTGGGGTATGTCTGAGTGTTATAGTGAGGGGTGTGGGGTATATCAGTGTTGCAGTGAGGGGTGTGGCATATATCAGAGTGTTACAATGATGGGTGTGGGTTATATCAGTGTTACATTGAGGGCTTTGGGGTATATCAGAGTGTTACAGTGAAAGGTGTGACATATATCAGAGTGTTACATTGAGGGGTGTGGGGTATATCAGAGTGTTAAAGTGAGGGGTGTGGGATATATCAGAGTGTTACAGTGAGGGGTGTGGGATATATCAGAGTGTTACAGTGAGGGGTGTGGCGTATATCAGAGTGTTACAGTGAGGGGTGTGGGGTATATCAGAGTGTTACAGTGAGGGGTGTGGGTATGTCTGAGTGTTACATTGAGGGGTGTGGGGTATATCAGAGTGTTACAGGCAGGGGTGTGGGGTATATCAGAGTGTTCCAGTGAGGGGTGTGGGATATATCAGAGTGTTACAGCAAGGGGTGTGGGGTATATCAGAGTGTTACAGTCAGGGGTGTGGGATATATCAGAGTGTTACAGTCAGGGGTGTGGGGTATATCAGAGTGTTCCAGTGAGGGGTGTGGGATATATCAGAGTGTTACAGCAAGGGGTGTGGGATATATCAGAGTGTTACAGTCAGGGGTGTGGGGTATATCAGAGTGTTCCAGTGAGGGGTGTGGGATATATCAGAGTGTTACAGCAAGGGGTGTGGGATATATCAGAGTGTTACAGCAAGGGGTGTGGGGTATATCAGAGTATTACAGTGAGGGGTGTGGGGTATATCAGAGTTTTACAATGAGGGGTGTGTGGTATGTAAGAGTCTTACAGTGAAGAGTTTGAGGAATATCAGAGTGTTACATTGAACGATTTGGGGTATATCAGAGTGTTACTGTTAGGTGGGTGTGTTATAGCAGAGTGTGAGAGTGAGCGGTTTGGTGTATATCAGAGTGGCACAGTGAGGGGTGTGGTTTATCTAAGTAAGTCATTGTGAGGGTTATGGGATATAACTGAGTGATGCAGTGAGGGTGTGGGTTATATCAGATTGTTATAGTGAGATGTGAGGTGTATAGCAGAGTGTTACAGTGAGGGTTATGTGTTATATATCTGTGTTAACTGATAGGAGTGGGTTTTAACAGAGTGTGACATCGAGAGGTGTGTTTTTTAGACTGTCACAGTGAGGGTTGTGGGGTATATCAGAGTGTTACAGTGAGAGATGTGGGTATATCAGAATGTTAAAGTGAGGAGTGTGGGGTATATCAGAGTGTTACAGGGAGGGATGTGGGATACATCAGAGTGATACAGTGAGGGGTGTGGGATATATCAGAGTGTTACAGTGGGTGGTGTGGGATATATCAGAGCGATACAGTGAGGGGTGTGGGATATATCAGAGTGTTACAGTGAGTGGTGTGGGATATATCAGAGTATTTCAGTGAGGGGTGTGGGGTATATCAGAGTGTTACAGTGAGGGGTGTGGGGTATATCAGAGTGATACAGTGAGGGGTGTGGGATATATCAGAGTGATACAGTGAGGGGTGTGGGATATATCAGAGTGTTACAGTGAGTGGTGTGGGATATATCAGAGTATTTCAGTGAGGCGTGTGGGGTATATCAGAGTGTTACAGTGAGGGGTGTGGGGTATGTCTGAGTGTTATAGTGAGGGGTGTGGGGTATATCAGTGTTGCAGTGAGGGGTGTGGCATATATCAGAGTGTTACAATGATGGGTGTGGGTTATATCAGTGTTACATTGAGGGCTTTGGGGTATATCAGAGTGTTACAGTGAAAGGTGTGACATATATCAGAGTGTTACATTGAGGGGTGTGGGGTATATCAGAGTGTTAAAGTGAGGGGTGTGGGATATATCAGAGTGTTACAGTGAGGGGTGTGGGGTATATCAGAGTGTTACAGTGAGGGGTGTGGGATATATCAGAGTGTTACAGGCAGGGGTGTGGGATATATCTGAGTGTTACATTGAGGGGTGTGGGGTATATCAGAGTGTTCCAGGCAGGGGTGTGGGGTATATCAGAGTGTTCCAGTGAGGGGTGTGGGATATATCAGAGTGTTACAGCAAGGGGTGTGGGGTATATCAGAGTGTTACAGTCAGGGGTGTGGGATATATCGGAGTGTTACAGTCAGGGATGTGGGGTATATCAGAGTGTTCCAGTGAGGGGTGTGGGATATATCAGAGTGTTACAGCAAGGGGTGTGGGATATATCAGAGTGTTACAGTCAGGGGTGTGGGGTATATCAGAGTGTTACAGTCAGGGGTGTGGGGTATATCAGAGTGTTCCAGTGAGGGGTGTGGGATATATCAGAGTGTTACAGCAAGGGGTGTGGGATATATCAGAGTGTTACAGCAAGGGGTGTGGGGTATATCAGAGTGTTACAGTGAGGGGTGTGGGGTATATCAGAGTGTTACAGCAAGGGGTGTGGGGTATATCAGTGTGTTACAGTGATGGGTGTGGGGTAAATCAAAGAGTATCATTAAGGGATGTGGGATATATCAGAGTGTTACCTTGAGGGGTGTGACATATATCAGAGTGTTACAGTGAGGGGTGTGGGGTATATCAGAGTGTTACAGTGAGGGGTGTGGGGTATATCAGAGTGTTACAATGAGGGGTGTGGGGTATATCAGAGTGTTACAGTGAGGGGTGTGGGGTATATCAGAGTGTTACAGTGAGGGGTGTGGGGTATATCAGAGTGTTACAGTGAGGGGTGTGGGATATATCAGAGTGTTAACGTGAGGGGTGTGGAATATATCAGTGTGTTACAGTCAGTTGTGTGATGGATATCATAGTATTACAGTGAGAAGTGCGCGGTATATCCGAGTTGTACAGCAGGGATGTGGGATATATAGTGATCGTTGTGGGGATATACTACTGTTCCATCGAGGGGTGTGGGATATATCAGACTGTTACTGTGAGGGATGTGGGGTATATCAGAGTGTTACAACCAGGGATGGGAGTATATCAGAGTTTTACAGTCAGTGGTGTGGGGTATATAAGACT
Organism: Isurus oxyrinchus; assembly: GCA_026770705.1. Taxonomy (NCBI): domain Eukaryota; kingdom Metazoa; phylum Chordata; class Chondrichthyes; order Lamniformes; family Lamnidae; genus Isurus; species Isurus oxyrinchus. The sequence continues at coordinate 18,436 of JANJGN010001281.1, read as the reverse complement.
GTTACAGTGAGTGGTATTGGTTATATCATAGAGTTACAGTGAAGGGTGTGGAATATATCAAAGTGTAAACAGAGGGGTGTGGAGTTTTTCAGAGTGTTACAATGAGGGGTGTGGTGTATATCAGAGTGTTACAGTGAGGGGTGTGGTGTATATCAGAGTGTTACAGTGAGGGGGTGGGGTATATCAGATTATTACAGTGAGGGCTGTGGGGTATATCAGTGTTACAATGAGGGTTTTGGGGTATATCAGAGTGTTACAGTGAGGGTTCGGGGATATATCAGAGTGTTACAGTGAGGGGTTTGGGATATATCAGTGTTACAGTGAGGTGCGTGGGGTATATCAGAGTGTTACAGTGAGGGGTGTGGGGTATATCCGACTGTTACAGTGTGGGGTGTGGGGTATATCAGAGTTTTACAGTGAGGGGTGTGGGATATATCAGAGATTTACAGTGAGGAGTATGGGGTATATCTGTGTTACAGTGAGCAATGTCGTTGATATCAGAGTGTTACATTGAGATCAGTGGGGTATATCAAAGTATTACAGTGAAGGCTGAGGGCTATATCAGAGTGTTACAGTGAGGTGTGTGGGGTTTATGAGAGTGTTACAGTGAGGGCTGTGGGGTTTATCAGAGTGTTACAGTGAGGGGTGTGGGATATATCAGAGTGTTACTGTCAGGGGTGTGGTATATATCAGAGTGTTACAGTGAGGGGTGTGGGACATATCAAAGTGTTACAGTGAGGGGTGTGGGGTATATCAGTGTTACAGTGAGGGGTGTGGGGTATAGCAGAGTGTTACAGTGAGGGATGTGGGATATATCAGAGTGTTACAGTGAGTGGTGTGGGATATATCAGAGTATTTCAGTGAGGGGTGTGGGGTATATCAGAGTGTTACAGTGAGGGGTGTGGGGTATATCAGAGTGATACAGTGAGGGGTGTGGGATATATCAGAGTGATACAGTGAGGGGTGTGGGATATATCAGAGTGTTACAGTGAGTGGTGTGGGATATATCAGAGTATTTCAGTGAGGGGTGTGGGTATATCAGAGTGTTACAGTGAGGGGTGTGGGGTATGTCTGAGTGTTATAGTGAGGGGTGTGGGGTATATCAGTGTTGCAGTGAGGGGTGTGGCATATATCAGAGTGTTACAATGATGGGTGTGGGTTATATCAGTGTTACATTGAGGGCTTTGGGGTATATTAGAGTTTTACAGTGAAAGGTGTGACATTTTTTCAGAGTGTTACATTGAGGGGTGTGGGGTATATCAGAGTGTTAAAGTGAGGGGTGTGGGATATATCAGAGTGTTACAGTGAGGGGTGTGGGATATATCAGAGTGTTACAGTGAAGGGTGTGGCGTATATCAGAGTGTTACAGTGAGGGGTGTGGGGTATATCAGAGTGTTACAGTGAGGGGTGTGGGGTATATCAGAGTGTTCCAGTGAGGGGTGTGGGATATATCAGAGTGTTACAGCAAGGGGTGTGGGGTATATCAGAGTGTTACAGTCAGGGGTGTGGGATATATCAGAGTGTTACAGTCAGGGGTGTGGGGTATATCAGAGTGTTCCAGTGAGGGGTGTGGGATATATCAGAGTGTTACAGCAAGGGGTGTGGGATATATCAGAGTGTTACAGTCAGGGGTGTGGGGTATATCAGAGTGTTACAGTCAGGGGTGTGGGGTATATCAGAGTGTTCCAGTGAGGGGTGTGGGATATATCAGAGTGTTACAGCAAGGGGTGTGGGATATATCAGAGTGTTACAGCAAGGGGTGTGGGGTATATCAGAGTGTTACAGTGAGGGGTGTGGGGTATATCAGAGTGTTACAGCAAGGGGTGTGGGGTATATCAGTGTGTTACAGTGATGGGTGTGGGGTAAATCAAAGAGTATCATTAAGGGATGTGGGGTATATCAGAGTGTTATTGTGAGGGGTGTGGGATATATCAGAGTGTTACCAAGAGGGGTGTGACATATATCAGAGTGTTACAGTGAGGGGTGTGGGGTATATCAGAGTGTTACAGTGAGGTGTGTGGGGTTTATCAGAGTGTTACAGTGAGGGGTGTGGGATATATCAGAGTGTTACTGTCAGGGGTGTGGTATATATCAGAGTGTTACAGTGAGGGGTGTGGGATATATCAAAGTATTACAGTGAAGGCTGAGGGCTATATCAGAGTGTTACAGTGAGGTGTGTGGGGTTTATCAGAGTGTTACAGTGAGGTGTGTGGGGTATATCAGAGTGTTACAGTGAGGGGTGTGGGATATATCAGAGTGTTACAGTGAGGGGTGTGGGATATATCAGAGTGTTACAGTGAGGGGTGTGGGGTATATCAGAGTGTTATAGTGAGTGGTGTGGGATATAACAGAGTGTTACAGTGAGGGGTGTGGGATATATCAGAGTGTTACAGTCAGGGGTGTGGGATATATCAGACTGTTACAGTGAGGGGTGTGGGGTATATCAGAGTGTTACAGTGAGGGGTGTGGGATATATCAGAGTGTTACAGTGAGGGGTGTGGGTATGTCTAAGTGTTACATTGAGGGGTGTGGGGTATATCAGTGTGTTACAGTGAGGGGTGTGGGTTAAATCAAAGAGTATCATTAAGGGATGTGCGGTCTATCAGAGTGTTATTGTGAGGGGTGTGGGATATATCAGAGTGTTACCGTGAGGGGTGTGGGGTATATCAGAGTGTTACAGTGAGTGGTGTGGGATATATCTGAGTGTTACCGTGAGGGGTGTGGGGTATATCAGTGTGTTACAGTGACGGGTGTGGGTTAAATCAAAGAGTATCATTAAGGGATGTGGGGTCTATCAGAGTGTTATTGTGAGGGGTGTGGGATATATCAGAGTGTTACCGTGAGGGGTGTGGGGTATATCAGAGTGTTACAGTGAGTGGTGTGGGATATATCAGAGTGTTACCGTGAGGGGTGTGGGGTATATCAGAGTGTTGCAGTGAGTGGTGTGGGATATATCAGAGTGTTACAGCAAGGGGTGTGGGATATATCAGAGTGTTACAGCAAGGGGTGTGGGGTATATCAGAGTGTTACAGTGAGGGGTGTGGGGTATATCAGAGTGTTACAGCAAGGGGTGTGGGGTATATCAGTGTGTTACAGTGATGGGTGTGGGGTAAATCAAAGAGTATCATTAAGGGATGTGGGGTATATCAGAATGTTACCGTGAGGGGTGTAGGATATATCAGAGTGTTACAGTGAGGGGTGTGGGGTATATCAGAGTGTTACAGTGAGGGCTGTGGGGTATATCAGAGTGTTACAGTGAGGGGTGTGGGGTATATCAGAGTGTTACAGTGAGGGGTGTGGGGTATATCAGAGTGTTACAATGAGGGGTGTGGGGTATATCAGAGTGTTACAGTGAGGGGTGTGGGGTATATCAGAGTGTTACAGTGAGGGGTGTGGGGTATATCAGAGTGTTACAGTGAGTGGTGTGGGATATATCAGAGTGTTAACGTGAGGGGTGTGGAATATATCAGTGTGTTACAGTCAGTTGTGTGATGGATATCATAGTATTACAGTGAGAAGTGCGCGGTATATCCGAGTTTTACAGCAGGGATGTGGGATATATAGTGATCGTTGTGGGGATATATTACTGTTCCATCGAGGGGTGTGGGATATATCAGACTGTTACTGTGAGGGATGTGGGGTATATCAGAGTGTTACAACCAGGGATGGGAGTATATCAGAGTTTTACAGTCAGTGGTGTGGGAATATAAGACTGTTACAGTGAGTGGTATTGGTTATATCATAGAGTTACAGTGAAGGGTGTGGAATATATCAAAGTGTAAACAGAGGGGTGTGGAGTTTTTCAGAGTGTTACAATGAGGGGTGTGGTGTATATCAGAGTGTTACAGTGAGGGGTGTGGTGTATATCAGAGTGTTACAGTGAGGGGGTGGGGTATATCAGATTATTACAGTGAGGGCTGTGGGGTATATCAGTGTTACAATGAGGGTTTTGGGGTATATCAGAGTGTTACAGTGAGGGTTCGGGGATATATCAGAGTGTTACAGTGAGGGGTTTGGGATATATCAGTGTTACAGTGAGGTGTGTGGGGTATATCAGAGTGTTACAGTGAGGGGTGTGGGGTATATCCGACTGTTACAGTGTGGGGTGTGGGGTATATCAGAGTTTTACAGTGAGGGGTGTGGGATATATCAGAGTTTTACAGTGAGGAGTATGGGGTATATCTGTGTTACAGTGAGCAATGTGGTTGATATCAGAGTGTTACATTGAGATCAGTGGGGTATATCAAAGTATTACAGTGAAGGCTGAGGGCTATATCAGAGTGTTACAGTGAGGTGTGTGGGGTTTATGAGAGTGTTACAGTGAGGGCTGTGGGGTTTATCAGAGAGTTACAGTGAGGGGTGTGGGATATATCAGAGTGTTACTGTCAGGGGTGTGGTATATATCAGAGTGTTACAGTGAGGGGTGTGGGACATATCAGAGTGTTACAGTGAGGGGTGTGGGGTATATCAGTGTTACAGTGAGGGGTGTGGGGTATGGCAGAGTGTTACAGTGAGGGATGTGGGATATATCAGAGTGTTACAGTGAGGGGTGTGGGATATATCAGAGTGTTACAGTGAGGGGTGTGGGATATACCAGAGTGTTACAGAGAGGGGTGTGGGATATATCAGAGTGTTACAGTGAGGGGTGTTGGTATGTCTAAGTGTTACATTGAGGGGTGTGGGGTATATCAGTGTGTTATAGTGACGGGTGTGGGGTATATCAGAGTGTTACAGTGAGGGGTGTGGGGTATATCAGATTGTTACAGTGAGGGGTGTGGGATATAACAGAGTGTTACAGTGAGGTGTGTGGGATATATCAGAGTGTTACAGTCAGGGGTGTGGGATATATCAGACTGTTACAGAGAGGGGTGTGGGGTATATCAGAGTGTTACAGTGAGGGGTGTGGGATATATCAGAGTGTTACCGTGAGGGGTGTGGGTTATATCAGAGTGTTACAATGAGGGGTGTGGGGTATATCAGAGTGTTACAGTGAGGGGTGTGGGGTATATCAGAGTGTTACAGTGAGGGGTGTGGGATATATCGGAGTGTTACAGTGAGGGGTGTGGGGTATATCAGAGTGTTACAGTGAGGGGTGTGGGGTATATCAGAGTGTTACCGTGAGGGGTGTGGGATATATCAGAGTGTTACAGTGAGGGGTGAGGGGTATATCAGAGTGTTACAGTGAGGGGTGTGGGATATATCAGAGTGTTACAGTGAGGGGTGAGGGGTATATCAGAGTGTTACCGTGAGGGGTGTGGGATATATCAGAGTGTTACAGTGAGGGGTGTGGGATATATCTGAGTGTTACAGTGAGGGGTGTGGGATATATCAGAGTGTTACAGTGAGGGGTGTGGGGTATATCAGAGTGTTACAGTGAGGGGTTTGGGATATATCAGAGTGTTACCGTGAGGGGTGTGGGATATATCAGTCTGTTACAGTGAGGGGTGTGGGATATATCTGAGTGTTACAGTGAGGGGTGTGGGATATATCAGAGTGTTACAGTGAGGGGTGTGGGGTTTATCAGAGTGTTACAGTGAGGTGTGTGGGGTATATCAGAGTGTTACAGTGAGGGGTGTGGGATATATCAGAGTGTTACAGTGAGGGGTGTGGGATATATCAGAGTGTTACAGTGAGGGGTGTGGGGTATATCAGAGTGTTATAGTGAGTGGTGTGGGATATAACAGAGTGTTACAGTGAGGGGTGTGGGATATATCAGAGTGTTACAGTCAGGGGTGTGGGATATATCAGACTGTTACAGTGAGGGGTGTGGGGTATATCAGAGTGTTACAGTGAGGGGTGTGGGATATATCAGAGTGTTACAGTGAGGGGTGTGGGTATGTCTAAGTGTTACATTGAGGGGTGTGGGGTATATCAGTGTGTTACAGTGAGGGGTGTGGGTTAAATCAAAGAGTATCATTAAGGGATGTGCGGTCTATCAGAGTGTTATTGTGAGGGGTGTGGGATATATCAGAGTGTTACCGTGAGGGGTGTGGGGTATATCAGAGTGTTACAGTGAGTGGTGTGGGATATATCTGAGTGTTACCGTGAGGGGTGTGGGGTATATCAGTGTGTTACAGTGACGGGTGTGGGTTAAATCAAAGAGTATCATTAAGGGATGTGGGGTCTATCAGAGTGTTATTGTGAGGGGTGTGGGATATATCAGAGTGTTACCGTGAGGGGTGTGGGGTATATCAGAGTGTTACAGTGAGTGGTGTGGGATATATCAGAGTGTTACCGTGAGGGGTGTGGGGTATATCAGAGTGTTGCAGTGAGTGGTGTGGGATATATCAGAGTGTTACAGCAAGGGGTGTGGGATATATCAGAGTGTTACAGCAAGGGGTGTGGGGTATATCAGAGTGTTACAGTGAGGGGTGTGGGGTATATCAGAGTGTTACAGCAAGGGGTGTGGGGTATATCAGTGTGTTACAGTGATGGGTGTGGGGTAAATCAAAGAGTATCATTAAGGGATGTGGGGTATATCAGAATGTTACCGTGAGGGGTGTAGGATATATCAGAGTGTTACAGTGAGGGGTGTGGGGTATATCAGAGTGTTACAGTGAGGGCTGTGGGGTATATCAGAGTGTTACAGTGAGGGGTGTGGGGTATATCAGAGTGTTACAGTGAGGGGTGTGGGGTATATCAGAGTGTTACAATGAGGGGTGTGGGGTATATCAGAGTGTTACAGTGAGGGGTGTGGGGTATATCAGAGTGTTACAGTGAGGGGTGTGGGGTATATCAGAGTGTTACAGTGAGTGGTGTGGGATATATCAGAGTGTTAACGTGAGGGGTGTGGAATATATCAGTGTGTTACAGTCAGTTGTGTGATGGATATCATAGTATTACAGTGAGAAGTGCGCGGTATATCCGAGTTTTACAGCAGGGATGTGGGATATATAGTGATCGTTGTGGGGATATATTACTGTTCCATCGAGGGGTGTGGGATATATCAGACTGTTACTGTGAGGGATGTGGGGTATATCAGAGTGTTACAACCAGGGATGGGAGTATATCAGAGTTTTACAGTCAGTGGTGTGGGAATATAAGACTGTTACAGTGAGTGGTATTGGTTATATCATAGAGTTACAGTGAAGGGTGTGGAATATATCAAAGTGTAAACAGAGGGGTGTGGAGTTTTTCAGAGTGTTACAATGAGGGGTGTGGTGTATATCAGAGTGTTACAGTGAGGGGTGTGGTGTATATCAGAGTGTTACAGTGAGGGGGTGGGGTATATCAGATTATTACAGTGAGGGCTGTGGGGTATATCAGTGTTACAATGAGGGTTTTGGGGTATATCAGAGTGTTACAGTGAGGGTTCGGGGATATATCAGAGTGTTACAGTGAGGGGTTTGGGATATATCAGTGTTACAGTGAGGTGTGTGGGGTATATCAGAGTGTTACAGTGAGGGGTGTGGGGTATATCCGACTGTTACAGTGTGGGGTGTGGGGTATATCAGAGTTTTACAGTGAGGGGTGTGGGATATATCAGAGTTTTACAGTGAGGAGTATGGGGTATATCTGTGTTACAGTGAGCAATGTGGTTGATATCAGAGTGTTACATTGAGATCAGTGGGGTATATCAAAGTATTACAGTGAAGGCTGAGGGCTATATCAGAGTGTTACAGTGAGGTGTGTGGGGTTTATGAGAGTGTTACAGTGAGGGCTGTGGGGTTTATCAGAGAGTTACAGTGAGGGGTGTGGGATATATCAGAGTGTTACTGTCAGGGGTGTGGTATATATCAGAGTGTTACAGTGAGGGGTGTGGGACATATCAGAGTGTTACAGTGAGGGGTGTGGGGTATATCAGTGTTACAGTGAGGGGTGTGGGGTATGGCAGAGTGTTACAGTGAGGGATGTGGGATATATCAGAGTGTTACAGTGAGGGGTGTGGGATATATCAGAGTGTTACAGTGAGGGGTGTGGGATATACCAGAGTGTTACAGAGAGGGGTGTGGGATATATCAGAGTGTTACAGTGAGGGGTGTTGGTATGTCTAAGTGTTACATTGAGGGGTGTGGGGTATATCAGTGTGTTATAGTGACGGGTGTGGGGTATATCAGAGTGTTACAGTGAGGGGTGTGGGGTATATCAGATTGTTACAGTGAGGGGTGTGGGATATAACAGAGTGTTACAGTGAGGTGTGTGGGATATATCAGAGTGTTACAGTCAGGGGTGTGGGATATATCAGACTGTTACAGAGAGGGGTGTGGGGTATATCAGAGTGTTACAGTGAGGGGTGTGGGATATATCAGAGTGTTACCGTGAGGGGTGTGGGTTATATCAGAGTGTTACAATGAGGGGTGTGGGGTATATCAGAGTGTTACAGTGAGGGGTGTGGGGTATATCAGAGTGTTACAGTGAGGGGTGTGGGATATATCGGAGTGTTACAGTGAGGGGTGTGGGGTATATCAGAGTGTTACAGTGAGGGGTGTGGGGTATATCAGAGTGTTACCGTGAGGGGTGTGGGATATATCAGAGTGTTACAGTGAGGGGTGAGGGGTATATCAGAGTGTTACAGTGAGGGGTGTGGGATATATCAGAGTGTTACAGTGAGGGGTGAGGGGTATATCAGAGTGTTACCGTGAGGGGTGTGGGATATATCAGAGTGTTACAGTGAGGGGTGTGGGATATATCTGAGTGTTACAGTGAGGGGTGTGGGATATATCAGAGTGTTACAGTGAGGGGTGTGGGGTATATCAGAGTGTTACAGTGAGGGGTTTGGGATATATCAGAGTGTTACCGTGAGGGGTGTGGGATATATCAGTCTGTTACAGTGAGGGGTGTGGGATATATCTGAGTGTTACAGTGAGGGGTGTGGGATATATCAGAGTGTTACAGTGAGGGGTGTGGGGTATATCAGAGTGTTACAGTGAGGGGTTTGGGATATATCAGAGTGTTACAGTGAGGGGTGTGGGATATATCAGAGTGTTACAGTGAGGTGTCTGGGGTTTCTCAGTGAGTGTGACATTGAATCAGTTCTTTTACCCCAGCTTGAAAATTTTCGTCATTCATGATCACTTACACCCCTCCCTATCTCTGTAACCTCCTCCAGTCCCTACACCCCTCCCTATCTCTGTAACCTCCTCCAGCCCCTACACCCCTCCCTATCTCTGTAGCCTCCTCCAGTCCCTACACCCCTCCCTATCTCTGTAGCCTCCTCCAGCCCCTACACCCCTCCCTATCTCTGTAACCTCCTCCAGCCCCTACACCCCTCCCTATCTCTGTAACTCCCTCCAGCCCCTACAACCCTCCCTATCTCTGTAACCTCCTCCAGCCCCTACACCCCTCCCTATCTCTGTAACCTCCTCCAGCCCCTACACCCCTCCCTATCTCTGTAGCCTCCTCCAGTCCCTACACCCCTCCCTATCTCTGTAGCCTCCTCCAGCCCCTACACCCCTCCCTATCTCTGTAACCTCCTCCAGCCCCTACACCCCTCCCTATCTCTGTAACCTCCTCCAGCCCCTACACCCCTCCCTATCTCTGTAACCTCCTCCAGCCCCTACAACCCTCCCTATCTCTGTCACCTCCTCCAGCCCCTACACCCCTCCCTATCTCTGTAACCTCCTCCAGCCCCTACAACCCTCCCTATCTCTGTAACCTCCTCCAGTCCCTACACCCCTCCCTATCTCTGTAACCTCCTCCAGCCCCTACACCCCTCCCTATCTCTGTAACCTCCTCCAGCCCCTATACCCCTCCCTATCTCTGTAGCCTCCTCCAGCCCCTACACCCCTCCCTATCTCTGTAACCTCCTCCAACCACTACACCCCTCCCTATCTCTGTAACCTCCTACAGCCCCTACAACCCTCCCTATCTCTGTAACCTCCTCCAGCCCCTACACCCCTCCCTATCTCTGTAACCTCCTCCAGCCCCTACAACCCTCCCTATCTCTGCAACCTCCTCCAGCCCCTACACCCCTCCCTATCTCTGTAACTCCCTCCAGCCCCTACAACCCTCCCTATCTCTGTAACCTCCTCCAGCCCCTACACCCCTCCCTATCTCTGTAACCTCCTCCAGCCCCTACACCCCTCCCTATCTCTGTAGCCTCCTCCAGTCCCTACACCCCTCCCTATCTCTGTAGCCTCCTCCAGCCCCTACACCCCTCCCTATCTCTGTAACCTCCTCCAGCCCCTACACCCCTCCCTATCTCTGTAACCTCCTCCAGCCCCTACACCCCTCCCTATCTCTGTAACCTCCTCCAGCCCCTACAACCCTCCCTATCTCTGTAACCTCCTCCAGCCCCTACACCCCTCCCTATCTCTGTAACCTCCTCCAGCCCCTACAACCCTCCCTATCTCTGTAACCTCCTCCAGTCCCTACACCCCTCCCTATCTCTGTAACCTCCTCCAGCCCCTACACCCCTCCCTATCTCTGTAACCTCCTCCAGCCCCCTACACACCTCCCTATCTCTGTAACCTCCTCCAGCCCCCTGCAACCCTCCCTATCTCTGTAACCTCCTCCAGCCCCCTGCAACCCTCCCTATCTCTGTAACCTCCTCCAGCCCCTACACACCTCCCTATCTCTGTAACCTCCTCCAGCCCCTACACCCCTCCCTATCTCTGTAACCTCCTCCAGCCCCTACACACCTCCCTATCTCTGTAACCTCCTACAACCCTCCGAGATCTCTGCGCTCCTCCATTTCCGGCCTCTCGAGCATCCCCCGATTCCCGTCGCTCCACCATTGGCGGCCGTGCCTTCAGCTGCCTGTTGGGGGGGGCCCTGAGCTCTGGAATTCCCTCCCTAAACCCCTCTCCACCTCTCTCTCTCTGTCTCTGTCTCTCTCTCTGTGTCTCTCTCTTGCTCTCTCTTTCTCTGTGTCTCTCTGTCTCTCTCTCTCTCTCCCTCTCTTTCTTTCTCTGTCTCTCTCTGTCTCTCTCTCTTTTTCTCTTACTCTCTCTCCCCCTATAGCTCACTCTCTGTCCGTCTCTCTCTCTTTAGCTCTCTCTCTCTCTGTCTGTCTGTCTGTCTGTCTCTCTCTCTCTATGTCTCTCTCTATCTGTCTCTCTCCGTCTATGTCTCTCTCTTTCTGTCTGTCTCTCTGTCTCTCTCTAAATGTCTCTCTCTCTCTCTCCTCCTGCAAGACGCTCCTGAAACACCCTCCTTTCTGTGGGATCTTTCTGTCCCTTGCCGCTCAGGTACCGTTACCTGGCTGAATGTCGGACGTGTTCCGATCGAGGTGCTGGTAAGGTGACCCGGGGCCGCCCACTGACCCTTTATAATTTGTTGCGTGTGTAGGAGTTGGGCTGTGGAGAGGGATTGGCATCCTCAGGGAGCGTTGCCTCGTCAATGGAGGATTGTCACGCAAGAGGCTAGCTCTGTCCTTCACCAATCTCGTTGATGGGTAAAACAGATTAAATTAAAGTCCTGGCAGACTGAACTCTGCCTTCCCGATAGCCGCGCAATAGGGAGATAACAGAACCGTTGATTATCTGTGATTATCTTTTCTAGACAATACCCCGTTCATTCGGAAACCCAGCACCGTTCCAAACATCCAATTTTTCAGGAGGGACCCCCAGAGATTTTAATCAGACAGGTTTTCCCAAGCCCCCAAACTCATAGGCGGACAATCCCAATCTCCAGGTTTTGCGTCTCACTCACTCGCTACTTCACTCACCCACCCCCGACAATTTGATTTCAGTGCTCCCCCTCCCCCACCCCCGCCCGCCCCCTCTCTCTCCATCCCGGAGTTCGAAGGTCATGTGTCCGACACCCCCCCACTCCGCACCCCAGCTCGCCAACCCCAGACAGTCAAGACCCCTAATCGAAAACCGACATGACCCACCCCGGTTTCAGTGCTGAGGGAGTGCCGCACTGTCAGAGGGTCGGTGCTGAGGGAGCGCCGCACTGTCGGAGGGTCGGTGCTGAGGGAGCGCCGCGCTGTGGGAGGGTCGGTGCTGAGGGAGCGCCGCACTGTCGGAGGGTCAGTGCTGAGGGAGCGCCGCGCTGTGGGAGGGTCAGTGCTGAGGGAGCACCGCACTGTCGGAGGGTCAGTGCTGAGGGAGCGCCGCACTGTTGGAGGGTCAGTGCTGAGGGAGCGCCGCACTGTTGGAGGGTCAGTGCTGAGGGAGCACCGCACTGTTGGAGGGTCAGTACTGAGGGAGCAGCACACTGTCGGAGGGTCAGTGCTGAGGGAGCGCCGCGCTGTCAGAGGGTCGGCGCTGAGGGAGCGCCGTACTGTCGGAGGGTCAGTGCTGAGGGAGCACCGCACTGTTGGAGGGTCAGTGCTGAGGGAGCGCCGCACTGTCGGAGGGTCAGTGCTGAGGGAGCGCCGCACTGTTGGAGGGTCAGTGCTGAGGGAGCGGCGCACTGTGAGAGGGTCAGTGCTGAGGGAGCACCGCACTGTCGGTGGGTCAGTGCTGAGGGAGCGCCGCGCTGTCGGAGGGTCAGTGCTGAGGGAGCGCCGCACTGTGGGAGGGTCAGTGCTGAGGGAGCGCCGCACTGTCGGAGGGTCAGTGCTGAGGGAGCGCCGCACTGTGGGAGGGTCAGTGCTGAGGGAGCGCCGCACTGTCGGAGGTGTGAACCCTCGCTATGAGACGTTAAACCCAATGCCCCGGTTCCCCTCGCGGGTGGATGTCGAAGGTTCCAGGGCAATGACTGGGAGAAGGGTTGGGCGGGGGTGAGGCCGGGGACTCCTCCACCGCCCCCCCCCACCCCCAACCCACCCCTGTCCTGGGGCCAATAGCCATCCCTCAACCAACGTCACTGAAGGAAAGCAGTTGATCTTGGTCGTTATCACACCGGCTGTTCTTGGGATCTTGCTGTGCGCAAATCGGCATTCCCGACATTACAACAGGGACCCGCACCTCAATCCGAACTCCGCCATCGGCCGGTGACGTGCTTTGGGACGTGAGTGGGTGAATGGTGATGAATTAACCCGCGTTGCTTCCTCCACTCCCACCCCCCACCCCGTTCCCCCCGCTCTCTCTCTCTCTCTCTCCGTCCCCTGTTACACCCTACTCTCCCCCTCCTCTGCGCTATCGCCCTCGCCGGCTCAGGCTGCCGCTTTCCGGGTTTTGGTTGTGCCCTCTCCACCACCCCCATCCCTCCCCCCACCCCCGTGGCCCCTTGTGTGCCTTTTCGAAACACTGACTCCCCTAAGCTCACCTCCAGGTGTTGCAGAATGAGTCTCGGAGAGGCTGGAACTGAAATCAGTTTGTACATTCAAGACTGTACACGCTTCATCATTTCACACTCTTTCACTTTGAATCGTCCATCCGTTCCCACAGGGTCAGTCACACCCAGTTATACAGATGGCAGCAAAAAACAACTTGCATTGTCGTTATTTCTCTTCTCTCTCTCTCTCTGTTACTCTCGCTCACTGCCTCTCTCTATCTCTCTCTCTCTCTCGCTCACTGCCTCTCTCTTTCTCTCTCTCTCGATCACTGCCTCTCTCTTTCTCTCTCTCTCTGTTACTCTCGCTCACTGCCTCTCTCTATCTCTCTCTCTCGATCACTGCCTCTCTCTTTCTCTCTCTCTCTCTCTCTCGCTCACTGCCTCTCTCTTTCTCTCTCTCTCGATCACTGCCTCTCTCTTTCTCTCTCTCTTTCTCTCTCGCTCACTGCCTCTCTCTTTCTCTCTCTCTCGATCACTGCCTCTCTCTTTCTCTCTCTTACTCTCGCTCACTGCCTCTCTCTTTCTCTCTCTCTCTGTTACTCTCGCTCATTGTCTCTCTCTATCTCTCTCTCTCTCGCTCACTGCCTCTCTCTATCTCTCTCTCTCTCGCTCACTGCCTCTCTCTATCTCTCTCTCTCTCGCTCACTGCCTCTCTTTCTCTCTCACTCACTGCCTCTCTCTTTCTCTCTCCCTCTCTCTCTCACTCACTGCCTCTCTCTTTCTCTCTCTCTGTCACTCTCGCTCATTGTCTCTCTCATTCTGTCTCTCTCTGTCACTCTCGCTCACTGCCTCTCTCTATCTCTCTCTCTCTCTCTCTGTCACTCTCGCTCACTGCCTCTCTCTATCTCTCTCTCTCTCTCTCTGTCACTCTCGCTCACTACCTCTCTTTTTCTCTTTCTCTCTCTCTCTGTCACTCTCGCTCACTGCCTCTCTCTATCTCTCTCTCTCTCTCTGTCACTCTCGCTCACTACCTCTTTTTCTCTTTCTCTCTCTCTCTGTCACTCTCACTCACTGCCTCTCTCTTTCTCTCTCTCTCTCGCTCACTGCCTCTCTCTATCTCTCTCTGTCACTCTCACTCACTGCCTCTCTCTTTCTCTCTCTCTCTCGCTCACTGCCTCTCTCTATCTCTCTCTCTCTCTCTCTCTGTCACTCTCACTCACTGCCTGTCTCTTTCTCTCTCTCTCTCGCTCACTGCCTCTCTCTATTCCTCTCTCTCTCTCTCTCTCTGTCACTCTCGCTCACTGCCTCTCTCTTTCTCTCTCTCTCTCGCTCACTGCCTCTCTCTTTCTCTCTCTCTCTGTCTCTGTCACTCTCTCTTACTGCCTCTCTCTTTCTCTCTCGCTCTCTCTCTCTGTCACTCTCGCTCACTATCTCTCTCTCTCTCTCTGTCACTCTCTCGCTCTCCCCCTCTTCCACCTTTCTTTCTCACACTATTTTTCCCCTGAGCAAACGGGAAGGGGTTTGGGTCCATTGGGATTGTTACAGTGGGAGCGAACGGGAAGGGGTTTGGGTCCATTGGGATTGTGGACAGTGGGAGTGAACGGGAAGGGGTTTGGGTCCATTGGGATTGTGGACAGTGGGAGTGAACGGGAAGGGGTTTGGGTCCATTGGGATTGTGTACAGTGGGAGTGAACGGGAAGGGGTTTGGGTCCATTGGGATTGTGGACAGTGGGAGTGAACGGGAAGGGGTTTGAGTCCATTGGGATTGTGGACAGTGGGAGTGAACGGGAAGGAGTTTGAGTCCATTGGGATTGTGGACAGTAGGAGTGAACAGGAAGGGGTTTGGGTCCATTGGGATTGTGTACAGTGGGAGTGAACGGGAAGGGGTTTGGGTCCATTGGGATTGTGTACAGTGGGAGTGAACGGGAAGGGGTTTGGGTCCATTGGGACTGTGGACAGTGGGAGAGAACGGGAAGGGGTTTGAGTCCATTGGGATTGTGTACAGTGGGGGTGAACGGGAAGGGGTTTGGGTCCATTGGGATTGTGTACAGTGGGAGTGAACGGGAAGGGGTTTGGGTCCATTGGGATTGTGGACAGTGGGAGTGAACGGGAAGGGGTTTGGGTCCATTGGGATTGTGTACAGTGGGAGTGAGTGGGAAGGGGTTTGGGTCCATTGGGATTGTGTACAGTGGGAGTGAACGGGAAGGGGTTTGGGTCCATTGGGATTGTGTACAGTGGGAGTGAACGGGAAGGGGTTTGGGTCCATTGGGATTGTGTACAGTGGGAGTGAACGGGAAGGGGTTTGGGTCCATTGGGATTGTGCACAGTGGGAGTGAACGGGAAGGGGTTTGGGTCCATTGGGATTGTGTACAGTGGGAGTGAACGGGAAGGGGTTTGAGTCCATTGGGATTGTGTACAGTGGGAGTGAACGGGAAGGGGTTTGGGTTCATTGGGATTGTTACAGTGGGAGCGAACGGGAAGGGGTTTGGGTCCATTGGGATTGTGGACAGTGGGAGTGAACGGGAAGGGGTTTGGGTCCATTGGGATTGTGGACAGTGGGAGTGAACGGGAAGGGGTTTGGGTCCATTGGGATTGTGGACAGTGGGAGTGAACGGGAAGGGGTTTGAGTCCATTGGGATTGTGGACAGTGGGAGTGAACGGGAAGGGGTTTGGGTCCATTGGGATTGTGGACAGTGGGAGTGAACGGGAAGGGGTTTGGGTCCATTGGGATTGTGGACAGTGGGAGTGAACGGGAAGGGGTTTGGGTCCATTGGGATTGTGTACAGTGGGAGTGAACGGGAAGGGGTTTGGGTCCATTGGGATTGTGGACAGTGGGAGTGAACGGGAAGGGGTTTGGGTCCATTGGGATTGTGTACAGTGGGAGTGAATGGGAAGGGGTTTGAGTCCATTGGGAATGTGGACAGTGGGAGTGAACAGGAAGGGGTTTGAGTCCATTGGGATTGTGTACAGTGGGTGTGAATGGGAAGGGGTTTGAGTCCATTGGGATTGTGTACAGTGGGTGTGAACGGGAAGGGGTTTGGGTCCATTGGGATTGTGCACAGTGGGAGTGAACAGGAAGGGGTTTGGGTCCATTGGGATTGTGTGCAGTGGGAGTGAATGGGAAGGGGTTTGAGTCCATTGGGATTGTGGACAGTGGGAGTGAACAGGAAGGAGTTTAAGTCCATTGGGATTGTGGACAGTAGGAGTGAACAGGAAGGGGTTTGGGTCCATTGGGATTGTGTACAGTGGGAGTGAACGGGAAGGGGTTTGGGTCCATTGGGATTGTGTACAGTGGGAGTGAACGGGAAGGGGTTTGGGTCCATTGGGACTGTGGACAGTGGGAGAGAACGGGAAGGGGTTTGAGTCCATTGGGATTGTGGACAGTGGGAGTGAGTGGGAAGGGGTTTGGGTCCATTGGGATTGTGTACAGTGGGAGTGAACGGGAAGGGGTTTGGGTCCATTGGGATTGTGTACAGTGGGAGTGAACGGGAAGGGGTTTGGGTCCATTGGGATTGTGTACAGTGGGAGTGAACGGGAAGGGGTTTGGGTCCATTGGGATTGTGCACAGTGGGAGTGAACGGGAAGGGGTTTGGGTCCATTGGGATTGTGTACAGTGGGAGTGAACAGGAAGGGGTTTGGGTTCATTGGGATTGTGTACAGTGGGAGTGAACGGGAAGGGGTTTGGGTCCATTGGGATTGTGGACAGTGGGAGTGAACGGGAAGGGTTTGGGTCTGTTAGGATTGTGTACAGTGGGAGTGAACGGGAAGGGGTTTAGGTCCATTGGGATTGTGTACAGTGGGAGTGAACGGGAAGGGGTTTAGGTCCATTGGGATTGTGTACAGTGGGAGTGAACGGGAAGGGTTTGGGTCTGTTAGGATTGTGTACAGTGGGAGTGAACGGGAAGGGGTTTAGGTCCATTGGGATTGTGGACAGTGGGAGTGAACGGGAAGGGGTTTGGGTCTGTTAGGATTCCATGCTTTTCTGTGCCCTGTGAAGATGTACTGAGCTGCAGCAAAGAACAGGGCGATTCAACAGGAAATACTTTCTCTTTTCAATAACACTAAATTATTTCCTCTGTGACCAGCTCAGCGTAACATCAGGCCTGACTATCTCCGCCAATGTCTCTTGCACTCACTCTGATGTCAGACACGTCTCGCTGCATCACAACACGAGGGTCAGGCATTCATATGGGGTTTGAGCCCCATAATCCGGACACAACACTCTCCGCAGGGTCAGTGCTGAGGGAGCGCCACACTGTCGGAGGGTCAGTGCTGAGGGAGCGCCACACTGTCGGAGGGTCAGTGCTGAGGCAGTGCCGCACTGTGGGAGGGTCAGTGCTGAGGAGCGCCGCACTGTCGAAGGGTCAGTGCTGAGGGAGCGCCGCACTGTCGGAGGGTTAGTGCTAAGGGAGCGCCGCACTGTCAGAGGGTCAGTGCTGAGGGGGTACCGCACTGTCCAAGGGTCAGTACTGAGAGCATACCACTCACAGGACAGGTACAGCACAGGGTTAGATACAGAGTAAAGCTCCCTCTACACTGTCCCCATCAAACACTCCCAGGGCAGGTACAGCACGGGGTTAGATACAGAGTAAAGCTCCCTCTACACCGTCCCCATCAAACACTCCCAGGACAGGTACAGCACGGTGTTAGATACAGAGTAAAGCTCCCTCTACACTGCCCCCATCAAACACTCCCAGGACAGGTACAGCACGGGGTTAGATACAGAGTAAAGCTCCCTCTACACTGCCCCCATCAAACACTCCCAGGACAGGTACAGCACGGGGTTAGATACAGAGTAAAGCTCCCTCTACACTGCCCCCATCAAACACTCCCAGGACAGGTACAGCACGGGGTTAGATACAGAGTAAAGCTCCCTCTACACTGTCCCCATCAAACACTCCCAGGACAGGTACAGCACAGGGTTAGATACAGAGTAAAGCTCCCTCTACACTGTCCCCATCAAACACTCCCAGGACAGGTACAGCACGGGGTTATTTACAGAGTAAAGCTCCCTCTACACTGTCCCCATCAAACACTCCCAGGACAGGTACAGCACGGGGTTAGATACAGAGTAAAGCTCCCTCTACACTGTCCCCATCAAACACTCCCAGGACAGGTACAGCACGGGGTTAGATACAGAGTAAAGCTCCCTCTACACCGTCCCCATCAAACACTCCCAGGACAGGTACAGCACGGGGTTAGATAAAGAGTAAAGCTCCCTCTACACCGTCCCCATCAAACACTCCCAGGACAGGTACAGCACGGGGTTAGATACAGAGTAAAGCTCCATCTACACTGTCACCATCAAACACTCCCAGGACAGGTACAGCACGGGGTTATTTACAGAGTAAAGCCTCCCTGTGACACACTTATATGAAAGGGTGAGTGG